>OX422216.1:472055157-472280157 GCA_949130495.1 Sambucus nigra
AATACTAGGTGGTTAGTAATTATTAAAATGTTTTCGACAGTGATGCTATTAACTGAACCAACTTAGCATTTTGAATTAATTTAATAAAGGAGTAGCTACCCGGTATTTAATTAGACGGCGTGTCACAATATATATCCATCTACTAATACACGGAAGTAGAATATCATCAAGTATATATATTTCACACACAATATATACTAAGTATCAACCATTACTATTTTGCCCTTTTTATACACGTAAAGGACTCTTGGTTCGGAATGATTCATCGACCCCAAGTGAGAATTGGTTCGGAATTTTCCATCGACCCCAACTGTTTTTAAAAATATATATATACACATATTCTGATTCGGGACTCTCTCATCGCGACACCAGTTCAAAGTTTGGTTCGGCATTTCTCATCGACCCCAAACATATAATAACTTTATGTTAGTTCAGAATGTCTCATCGACCCTAACATAATTAATTTAGGTATAATCTCTCTACCTAAAATATCACATAATTCAGTAGGTACACGCCCGACCTATTAATCATATACGTACGTAATATTTTAAATCACATATATTTACCGTACAATATTCGCCTCACGATTTATCTCATTAATCACATTTATTTGAGTATTCACACAACTCTAAGGATCCTAGTTACTCCTTACATATAATTTCAGTAGTTATTGCTTACCCTACTGGTCTATTACTTAAATTGAATTTACTTCGCCCCGTAACTCAATTTCCGAAGTCCCCGATACTCTACTAAATCGGATTATTCTCCTCGGTCCGTAATCCAAGCCCTACACCCAATGGCCTTATTGGACCTCAACAATATACTTACTGGTCTTACTCTTACTCCCATATAAGTATATTGTAAATCCTAGAATACTTATTCATTCCCGAACTCAACGAAGGATTTAACACAAAATTTTCGGGAAACAGCTTGCGTCGATCGATCGATAGTTCGAGATCGATCGATCGATCGAACAGGGACATACGCAGTCTTCTTCTTCGTTAAGATTTTTCCTCCATTAACAAATTTTTAAACTCCATTATAGTCCACCACACTTTTACCCAATGATCCTAACATATTTCCACATATACTAGGACTGTTTCTAACGTGTCAAATACATCAAAACTCCAATTACTTTAAAGAAATAATGAATTAAAACCCAGAATTTCTTGAAACCCTAGTTATGGTGTTCTTCCCATATTTTCATTCAAAATCCATATTTTTAATCCCAAAATCATCAAGTCTAATCTGAATCTTAATCCTCTACATAAGGTAAATCATTCTACATGCGATTCCTATCCCAACATGTATAAATATCATCTTTCTCCAATCAAAATAATGATTTAAACAACACTATTAAAAAACCCTACACATGGGTATTATAACTTTATAATTTTTGTAATAAACAACTTGCCTTATGATCAGTAGGGTCTGATTTCGTGGTTGTTGTTGATGATTGATGATCTTCATCCTTCAATCCTTCTTCTCCAACAAGTTGATATTAAAAATCCCTTTGAATCCTTCCCAATTCTTCCTTTTGCCTTAGAAAGTTGTGCTTCTCTTCTCTCTAATGGTATTGGTGTTGCTATGGGTGTTCTAACCCTAATTCCTATATCATACAGCTGATATAAAACTCTAAATTTCGTAGGTTTCCATACCCTCTTATGTTAAAAGACCAAAACGCCCCCGAACGGTCTCGGTTTAGTCCAAAATTACCCCAGGACTCAACTAGTACCCCCGGGTATACTATTTTGACCCTTCCGGACTCATCGGTGACCTCTAAATTATCATTTGAGTCACTTAAAAAATATTACTCGTTCTCACCCCAACACGGTCTACACGCGTTAAGTAACTATTTACCACTGGCACTAAGTAAATATAATGAGGCAATATAAACCGGTATCTATCTCTCAATTAATATTCCATAATTACCATTTTAAATAAAATTCTTTAAATTACTACCCTTACGTAATTTAAATTAAGCCGGTATTTTCTCATTTAATTCTACAATAGAATTAAATATAATATTTGGACTACTCAGAAATACGGGGTGTTACATACTTCCCCCCTTGCAAAGGAATTTCGTCCTCGAAATTAGGATAAGGTTGGTATTAAGGCTAAGTACCGTAAATATAATTGCATACTCTAATACCCAATACCAAATCATAACATCTTAACGGTCGCCCCAAGTACATGACTTGCTCCATTATAAATTCTTATCGCACGTTACCCATGCCGCATATAACATACTTAAGTCTCACTACTTAATTTCTCATAGATTTTCCCAACCCAACATTAATTCTTGAAATTAAGTTTCTCCCTACTTAATTTACCCATTTGATGTATATCTCTATATAATATCTAAGTGTCTACTATCACTCATAAGTAGAATATTTTAAGGTATATATTTCTCATATAATATATAATTTAAGGAGAAATTGGTCCGGCAAAAATCATCGGCCCCAATAATCCTATCATTTACATTGGTCCGGGAATCCATCGACCCCAAGGTAAATGTAATGCACATGTTGGTTCAGACCTTCCGTCGATACCAATATTTATCATTGATTTGGTTCGGAAAATCATCGACCCCAAATCGATCCCTCATGTGTTGGTCCGGAACATCATCGACCCCAATACAGAGATTAAGCACACTTACTGTCGCACATAAGTAGGAAAAATCAATAGGTATATATATCGTACACATAACATATACTATCGACACTTATCTTATAATCACCCCCCTTCTCTAACACTTTTGGGGTTATTGGCTCGGAATTCCACCTCGATCACCAATAGTTATTAATTACTTGACTCGGGATCACATCTCGAGCACCAATATATGTATATATATCTCATCGCACATGAGTATACAATTTGTGAGCCATATATTTCACATTTCAGATACCCTAAAATGTCACACTCCAATAGAATGTCCTCATATCACGCGTTAAGGACTAAAAGTTCGAAATGTCTCCTCGAACCACACTCAAAGTACATGTATTGTTCATAATCGGTACCCACGAACCTAATCCTCATGTACAGTCCATATAGGTACTCACTCTACCTATAAATATGCTCTTATAGGCATACATTCAACCTATGAATTGATTAGTGGGCTTCTCCAAAATTCCACTATCATAAGGGCGTATCATCATTCTTCCTCACTAACATTGAGTCGTAGGTAACACAACGTACTCAAAATAAAACTTTATCTCTATTCCTTCCTGACCATCTATCACAGGGTGGAATTTTAGGATTTCATCCTTATTCACAATCATGTAGAGCGACACCGTGCACTCTCCCTTTTCAACTATATACTAATCCATCCCGGTCACCCCATTTCGCTACCCCCAACGAAATGTTGTCTTAATTATGATGTTCATAACCCATCAATCATTTATAATTCTTTCTCCTCATTCCATCATTGGAAATGTGGGTTCACTACCACATTCCGGTTGTTCATTTCGAGTCTATCTTATCTATTAACTAGAGGTGTATCTGGAGACAATCTCACTATGTCTCTCCTCAACATCGCTTCCCACTTACGTCATCTTTCCTCAAGTGGTACTCTATTCCCCTTTCTCTCCGGGTTTATTATACTTTACAATCCGTGAACTCTCTGCAATTAGCGCACTTTTTGGGTTGGTTACTTTATAAGAATCAACATTTTAGTAACACGTAAGTCACTCACAACTCTCAGTCAAGTAGCACCTTGCGCTACTTCTTCACCACAGTTAGGTCTTCCATATTAAGAGATAACCTTTGAACGGTTTCCCACTGACTTTCATCCCATAGGGTGTGCTGGATCTCTCAGCACATATAATCTTGGATCATCGTCTACTCCCATGACGTTCAACCCATTTCATCGATACGACTTGTCTCCAAATTTCCCCACCGGCGTACAAAATAATTCTCTGCATCCCTCTATCTCGGATGTCTAAGGAATCCAATTGGTTAGGGCGCCCATACACCTTTTTCTCCGGGTACATTTGCAAAAACATTGCAAATGTCGCACCCGTAACATGCTTTTCTTCAACTCTAGCCTAGTCTACACGACGTGACTACAATCTTGTGGGTATTCTCAATACCCTATAGACCAAAAATCAAATCCTTGTCCATAAAGTCCCACTTATCCCTTCGTGGTGAGGTAAGCCTTTCAGTGTTTCTCCACAACACTACCGGCTCCACTGATGCCCTAGCATCTAACAATGTCTCTTCTCCTGACGTGCAAAAAAATTCAGTCGTATTCCCTTTCGCAACCGAACTTAAACAAGGGACTTCTCCCCATGTATTCTTACCGAGCATTATCGGAGCAACACATGGTCGATATGCTCAAATTCGATTCCTCGACAATATGTGCAACCATACTCCAATATTTCTAAAGGAGTCAAGTGGCACCATGCTTATACTATCACTAAGTCTTTAGCACTAATTACAACGGCGAGCTCGATCTCTCCGCTCAGCGGTCATACTACATACCTTGACTCACATCTTTTAGGTTCCCACACACCGAAATCAATTACTATGAGATGTTCATAATCTCTGAAGTCCCTAACCTATTTAGGAATAATGACAACTCGACCCTCTTTCAGGTGAGGTATCGTCACATACCCCATTCACTCGAGGCTAAAACCCATATACTTCCTTATCCATCGCTCTGGTGGTTTAGATGGTTTCCGGACATAACATGCTTGTCCTCTCCGGAATGCAAAACTTATTGGAGTTATTATTTCTTCAAATAACTTCAAGCTAAAATAAAACGCGTGGCCCTACAATCCACACTAGACATCTTTTCAAAAAATTCCTGACTCCAGGCCATACTGACCGGTTTGGGTACCCCTCCTCTCGGACTGGGTAGTCTCAATCCTGAACACTATCATCCTGGTTCCCTTAGTTTTGCTGACCAAGAGGAACGCACTATGAGACTTAACAACCCCAACTTAGAATATAATCATTAAATCCCCTAGTGGGTTTTCACCCATGGCTTGCACTAGCGCCTTTACATTCAGTCATACTCTTTGACTAAATACTTAAACTCCCTTAACTCCGCCCACCTAGGAGAATTTACTTCAACGTTGTCGGAAGTACCATATTGTCTTCATAAACATAAGTCGTCCAAGAAGAGTTTTACCAAAATTGCGAATCATAACTCGAGAGTCCATTCTCTCAAGGGTTCTTTTTCCCTTATACCTATCTCATTGGCACAAGCTCACTCCAAAGGATAAATTTCTCTCTCACGATTGGCCTCTATCAGGCTTTCACGTGAGGGGTTCAGATATTCCCATTCACTAAGCTTCTGAATCGTCATTGGAGAACTTTGCGGTTAAACTATACGTAAAGTTCTTCTATTTATATATACGGGCCCTCGGTCCGAATGTAGTGACTGGTATCCCCGCCACGTTGCCTCAAAATTTTCTCAAATTTTCACTTTTGAGTATTTCTACTCCGTCCTAAATGCCAAAACCTCTGGACATACTACTTCCATTGGTTAACATGAACAGTCGCCGTTTCATCATATTTACGGCTCTTCCTCATCAAATTTTCTTCAGACCTACTCCCACTATCACTGCATTGGGAGGTCTAGACTAGCATCCCTCTTGCCGTCGCGACACTTGGAAAATGCCTGCTATGCCTCAACAACCCTTGCAACATTTACTTCCATTACACGCTAGGAGTGACCTCGACAACGGTCATCTCTCCTATGATTTCCATCTTTGAACACTCCAGGCTTCATGCTGAGCTCCTCCCTCCTGCAGTCCTTCCAACGCCAATGCTGGTTCTATCGCCATGTTCGACGTATCATCCCCAATCGAACTCGTATATATAACACTACATTTACTAAATAGCAGGAGAACGTAAACTACGTACATAAAGGAGTACAATAATCCTAAGGTAGGGCTCTATATCAATCAAACGATACGCTGAAAATGTAGTAAGCCATACAGATCCTATGGACACTAGAACCTGATGCTCTGATACCATCTGTGACACCCCACCTAATTAAACATCGGGTGATCAGGCCTTTATTAAATTAAAACAAGTTTCTCAATTGGTTCATTCTTAGCATCACTGTTGAAAACTTTTTAATTACTAATCCCCTAAGTAAAATTAGACCGGTGCCAAATTTTTATCTTTCTTAAAACAGAAAAATCAACCATGCGGAACAAAGTACAAATAGTCATGTACTATAATTCAAACAACAAAGTAAAAGTACAACAAAACAAAAGTATTACCGAATAAACCATCGGCTAACAATCCCAAACAACAATAGAATAACCACTAGTCAGAAACTAACATCTAAGACTAATATTGGACCACAAGTCCATACATAGAAGAGTGTGAGATCCTGTACTAGATCTGAATGAGAGATATCGTCTAGTCAAATCCTGTAAGCATCCACTGTGCTACAGCTCCGAGTCTCTGGAGTGGAATCATCATACATGGCATCCCTGTGGCTGGACACCTAAAAGGTTTTGAAAATATTTTATAGCAAGAGTTAGTACTCAAAACATTTTGAAATATTTAGCAAGCGTTTATCACAATATAAAATGCGGTTATTGATTACACATGTTAGGTTCTCGTACACTCTCTTGAGTTAACTCACCCCTCATCTTTTGTGCACACCTAACGTTCTACCCTTAGTTTATCTAGCCATACTTCTCAAGCTAACTAAAACCAAAGTAGTCAACTAAACTTATCTGTACCCAAGTTCCAGTGCCGCCCATACAGTACAACCGTTTCACTAACATCTCGCGTATGCTAAATAATTCTCAAGTAACATTTCATCTATGTTATTTTTCAATACTTCTCATTTAGTTTCTCTACTAAAATTATTACAATTCTCACAATTGTTAACTTTCCCACTTATGTAATTAAGTTTCGCTACTTGAATTACTCAATGGATTTTCTCTATCTAAAGGTGCATTTCGTAATTAAGTTTCACTACTTAACTTATCAATTCAGTGTGTATCTTTAAATACATAATATATATCCATCTACTAATACACGGAAGTAGAATATCATCAAGTATATATATTTCACACACAATATATACTAAGTATCAGCCATTACTATTTTGCCCTTTTTATACACGTAAAGGAATCTTGGTTCAGAATGATTTATCGACCCCAAGTGAGAGTTGGTTCGGAATTTTCCATCGACCCCAACTGTTTTTAAAAATATATATATACACATATTCTGATTCGGGACTCTCTCATCGCGACACCAGTTCAAAGTTTGGTTCGGCATTTCTCATCGACCCCAAACATATAATAACTTTATGTTAGTTCGGAATGTCTCATCGACCCTAACATAATTAATTCAGGTATAATCTCTCTACCTAAAATATCACATAATTCAGTAGGTACATGCCCGACCTATTAATCATATACGTACGTAATATTTTAAATCACATATATTTACCGTACAATATTCGCCCCACGATTTATCTCATTAATCGCATTTATTTGAGTATTCACACAACTCTAAGGGTCCTAGTTACCCCTTACATATAATTTCAGTAGTTATTGCTTACCCTACTGGTCTATTACTTAAATTGAATTTACTTCGCCCCGTAACTCAATTTTCGAAGTCCCTGATACTCTACTAAATCGGATTATTCTCCTCGGTCCGTAATCCAAGCCCTACACCCAATGGCCTTATTGGACCTCAACAATATACTTACTGGTCCTACTCTTACTCCCATATAAGTATAATGTAAATCCTAGAATACTTATTCATTCCCGAACTCAACGAAGGATTTAACACAAAATTTTCGGGAAACAGCTTGCGTTGATCGATCGACGGCTGGGTTCGATCGATCGACATAGTCGATCGATCGATAGTTCGAGATCGATCGATCGATCGAACAGGGACAAACACAGTCTTCTTCTTCGTTAAGATTTTTCCTCCATTAACAAATTTTTAAACTCCATTATAGTCCACCACACTTTTACCCAATGATCCTAACATATTTCCACATATACTAGGACAGTTTCTAACGTGTCAAATACATCAAAACTCCAATTACTTTAAAGAAATAATGAATTAAAACCCAGAATTTCTTGAAACCCTAGTTATGGTGTTCTTCCAATATTTTCATTCAAAATCCAGATTTTTAATCCGAAAATCATCAAGTCTAATCTGAATCTTAATCCTCAACATAAGGTAAATCATTCTACATGCGATTCCTATCCCAACATGTATAAATATCATCTTTCTCCAATCGAAATAATGATTTAAGTAACACTATTCAAAAACCCTACACATGGGTATTATAACTTTATAATTTTTGTAATAAACAACTTGCCTTATGATTAGTAAAAATCCCTTTGAATCCTTCCCAATTCGTCCTTTTGCCTTAGAAAGTTGTGCTTCTCTTCTCTCTAATGGTATTGGTGTTGCTATGGGTGTTCTAACCCTAATTCCTCTATCATACGGCTGATATAAAACTCTAAATTTCGTAGGTTTCCATACCCTCTTATGTTAAAAGACCAAAACGCCCCCGAACGGTCTCGGTTTAGTCCAAAATTACCCCGGGATTCAACTAGTACCCCCCGGGTATACTATTTTGACTAATTTGACCCTTCTGGACTCATAGGTGACCTCTAAATTATCATTTGAGTCACTTAAAAAATATTACTCGTTCTCACCCCAACACGGTCTACACGCGTTAAGTAACTATTTACCACTCGCACTAAGTAAATATAATGAGGCAATATAAACCGGTATCTATCTCTCGATTAATATTCCATAATTACCATTTTAAATAAAATTCTTTAAATTACTACCCTTACGTAATTTAAATTAATCCGGTATTTTCTCATTTAATTCTACAATAGAATTAAATAGAATATTTGGACTACTCAGAAATACGGGGTGTTACACCAAATCTATGCCCCACGTGGTAAATGGCCAAGGGGAAGTAATGGGCATTAACAATGCCTTGGAAGTTCTTCGAATGGAAGATAAACATTAGAACTTATCACACTTCTTAGCGTAAGCTATACAACGATCTCTCATCATTGGCCAATAGTATCCCTGCGTCGTTATCCTCTGCAGAAGAGTCCGACCTGCTTCATGATCTCCACAAGTGCCTTCGTGAATTTCTTCTATCAAATCGTTAACTTTTGAAAGATGCACACATCTCTGTAGACCTGCTATGATACCCCTTCTATATAAGACACCATGGTTCAGTACATACCGAGAAGCTTTATACTTCAAGCTCTTGGCTGCAAGGTGGTCAGTTGGTACAACTCTTTCTTTGATATATGCCTTGATGGGGTACATCCAAGATGGTCCCATATCTAGGGTGATAAATCTCACCATTAAATCCTCATCTATGCTTTGATCTGTAAGAATCTCAATAGGAATCGTTCTTCGTAGCTTGGTACGAGTAGCTGAGGCTAATCGAGATAGTGCATCAGCTCTAGCATTTTCTAATCTCGGTATTCTGATCAACTGAACTGCAGCAAGAGTGTGCATAATCTCCATAGCCTTGGAGTGATACCTTGACATCAATTCTCGCTTCACTACATACAATCCAAGAATTTGATTTATGATTAACTGCGAGTCACTAAACATAACAACTTGCCTTGCATTTAGTGTTTTGGCTAAACTGAGGCCCATGATCATAGCCTCATATTCAGCTTCATTGTTAGAAGATTTGAACCAAAAATGCAACGCATATTCCATATCCAATCCATCTGGACTGTGAAGAATTATACCGGCTCCGCTGCCTGTGGCACACGAAGAGCCATCGACAAACAAATTCCATATAGGGATGCTATTGTCAAATTCTTAATCTGATTAAATTCCCTGATGGAATATTCAACATTGCCTTTTATCATCTCCTGACACTGGGCTATTATCTGATGGTTCTTGGTGCTTAACGTTTGTTCCCTTCGTTGCATCTATTGATAGGAGTTGATTGGGGGTAGTCTCCGATGATTCCCTAATATCCACTAGTAGTTCTGCATTAGGCCCTTGTTGGTCGACAATATCTGGGTAAGTGAATTCCGTGATGAATCAGCTATCGCCTGCCTTTTGAGTGAGGTCCTTGGCTCATAAACAATATCACACTCTCCTAGATTGACTACCCAATACATCAGTCTTCCAGATTTTTCTGGCTTGTGCAAAGCCTTTATGAGTGGCATATCAGTGTACATCACTATGGTATGGGCCTGGAAATAAGGTTTCATCCTCTGACATGTCTCTATCAATGCTAAGTCTAGCTTCTCCAACCTGGGATATCTTACCTCTGCTCCTCGAAAAGCTTTGCTCGTATAATACATAGGTTTTTGTACTCCATCTTCAACTCTTATCAACGCTGAGCTGACTACGCTCTCAGAGATAGCTAGATATAAGTATAATCTTTCTCCCATCATCATCTTGGAAAGCAGGGGTGGCATCCCCAAGTATTTCTTCAAATTTAGAAATGCCTGCTCGCACTCATCATTCCACTCAAAAGTCTTTCTAAGCACCATGAAGAATGGGAGGCATTTATCCATCGCTTTGGAAACGAACCTGTTTAGAGCTGCAACATGCCCCGTAAGGCTTTGCACTTCCTTCTTAGTGGTTGGATATTTCAGTTCTAACAAAGCCTTGATTTTATCAGGATATGCCTCAATGTCGTGATGATTCACAATGTACCCGAGGAACATGCCTTCTCGTACACCAAAAATTCACTTAGTCGAGTTTAGCCTCATCTGATATTTCTCCAATTGGTAAAAAGTTTGGATCAGATCAGCTATGTGGTCTGCATCTTTCTTGCTCTTCGTCAGCATATCATCGACATAAACCTCCATGTTGTTGCCAATTTGTTCTGCGAAAACCTTATTCATCAATCGCTGGTACGTTGCACCTGCATTTTTTAGACCAAATGGCATAACATTATAACAGTATGTACCCCTTAGGGTGATAAAAGAAGTACTTTCCCTATCTTATGGTTTCATCTTAATCTGGTTGTAGCCGGAATAAGCATCCATAAATCTCAGCAATTTATGCCCTGAAGTAGCATCCACCAGCTGATCAATTCCGGGCAAGGGAAAGTGATCTTTTGGGAAGGATTTGTTGAGATATGTGAAATCTAGGCACATTCTCCACTTATTATTCTTCTTTTTTACCATTACCACATTAGATAGACAATCAGGATATTTGACATCATCAATAAAGGAAGCCTTTTGTAGCTTCTTAACCTCCTCATGGATAGCTTGGTTCTTTTCGGGGCTATTCTTCATTGTTTCACTGGATTGATCTCTTTATTAACATTTAGTTCATGGCACAAGAAGGTTGGATCTATCCCTCGAATATCTTTATGATTCCACACAAAAGCTTGCTTTCTATGCCTAAAAAATGTCACTAATTTATGCTTTATTAACGGGTTCAGTGAGGCACCAGTTTGAGTTGTTCGTTTTGGATGTTCGTTGCTCAGAATGATGTTCTCCGTGGTCTCCATAACCTGACTCTTCACAAGATCGGACTCATCTTTGGGGTCTGGAGTCTCGATCTCTGCATCTTCAGACTCCTCCACTTGGTACGTGGTGGTATTTTTCTTAGCTTCCTCCAATTCCTCCCGTTCAGTAGATGAATAGTAACATTCTTGAGCTACTTTCTAGTCACCCTTCACAACTCTAACTCTGAAGTTGGTCATAAACTTCAGGCATTGATGTACCATGGATGGCACTGCCTCGAACTTTTTCAAGCCTACCCTCCCCATGATTATGTTCTAGGCTGATTGGACGTTTTTATCCATTACAAAATAACGTACTTTTTCTATTCTGCAAGCAGGTCAGGTACCAATTAGCATATCCAACTTGATCGTCCCAAGTGGAAAGACTTTCTCACCAGTGAAGCCAAGGAGGGGCCTGTGATACCGCTCCAATTGGGCTAACTTCAAATTTAAGCTGTCAGAGCACGGGAAGAACATGATATCTGTGGAGCTACCATTATCTACCAATACTCGTGAGATCATCACATCCTTCATCCTCATCTTGACAACCAAGGGATCATCGTGAGGATATAATATGCCTTCCAGATCATTTTTAGAAAAACCAATGACCAGTTTATCCTTGTTCACCTTCCTCGGGTGATTATCTTCAGTAAGATTTATACGTTGTATATAAGAATAAGCTTAGGCCTCATTGAGGTAAGCCTTCCTTTCAGCTGTGTGATCCCCACCTCCTGCATCTCCACCTGTAATCACATTACATTCAAATTATCCAAAGTGTATTGAAAATACCTCACGTTTGGGTTGCCTTGGCCATTTGGGAAGGTCGGGGTCATCCTCTGGATCATCTTCATGGTCCTTTTTCTTATCATCTTTTGCTTAGTGAGGATATTTGGACCTTTGCCTTCTTTTTTCGTTAGCCTTCTCATCATTTTGACGATCAACAAAACTGCTCAATTTTCCTCGTCGAATAAGTGCTTCGATCTCATTCTAGATATTTATACAACGCTTGGTCGTATGGACATGATATCTATGGAACTCGCAATATTTTGACTTATCCCTCTTGTCAGGGGATATCCTTATTTTCTATGGCTAATTTAATTCCTCGTTGTTCTTGATATCTTCTAGGATATAGTTGATATCCACCTTTAAGGGAGCATAATTCCCATACTTCTTCAATTGCTCTAATGTTTCCTTGCATTTCAGCTGCTTACTGCCCCCATTGTGCTTCGGATCTTGCCTTTCAGTTTTAACTGCAGCTTTCGTCTCTGCTTTCACGTCAGTATTCTTCTTTGCATCCATGGCCTCTTCGGCGTTCATGATCTTAGCTGATTTTGCCATCAGTTCTGCCATGGTCTTGGAGGGATCTTTGGCCAGTGTATAGTATAACTTATTGGGTAACAAACCACTCATTATAGTTGTAATGGCTATCTTTTCCTCAAAGTCGATTACCTTAAGTTTCTCATTATTAAAACGAGTGATATAATCCCTGGTGCTCTCTCCTACTTTCTGCCTTACACTCAATAGATGTGATACTCTCTTTACTGGCTTTGCTTCAAAATAGAAATTCCCTATGAAGAGCTCCGCCAGCTGATGGAATGTAACAATCTTCCCCCGAGGAAGGTTGTTGTACAATATTTAGGCTGACCCATTAATAGTGCCCAAAAATGCTCTGCACCTCATCTCATCAGGAATGGCATAGATATCAATAGTAGCTTGGTACTTCTTTATGTGAAGTACGGGATCAATTTTTCTATCGTACTTAGGCGTTACTACAGAAGCTTTAAATTTTGATGGTGTGGGAAAATCCACAATTTCATGTACAAAGGGTGATCCCTTGATGAAAATTCTTTAGAGAGGGTTCTTAGCCTTATCCATTTCCCCTAGCCTGTCCTCCAACCTTTGAATGGAGCCCTTCCATGCATTATTTCCAGCCTCGGGCCTATTTGTCTGAGTAATAGATCGCGCTGAATTCTCCTACTGGGATCTTTCGTTACGAGTTGCTGGTCATGACTGGGCATAACCTTCCCGTAGATCATTTGGTCATTGAGAGTTTCTTGACGCAATCCTAAGAGGGTTTCTATTTCTCCTAGGGCCCAAATGGTCAAAGGGAGGAGCTCTGCTCAACCTCTCCAGAGCGCTTATTCGTTCTGGGGCTAACGTAGCATTTCGTTGAGAATCTGTAGCTCTTATAGAAGAGGTCTGACCAGGCTGATAAGAGGGATCATTGGTTCCCTCAGTACGATGAGACCCAGTATCGGGACTGAGAAACATCTGGAAATAGCGTATGTATGGTTCTTGAAGACGGCTAAGGAGTGGGTCTCTCAACGCTTCATTGACCTGACTGGACAGGCGTGCCATTACGAACGGTTTGAATGAGTTAACGCATGGTCTCTTGCATATCTATTTTCCACTGGGATAAATTGGCTATCATGCCAGTGAGATCTTGAAGAGTTGGGGGAGCAGATGGATTGGGGGGAACTCGGTCATTGTTCCTGTTACTGGATTTTGGGATCTCAACCATTTGTGATGAATGTTTTAGTGACAATGCTACGTATAATCATTCCCACAGACGGTGCCAATCCGTTGATGTAAAAAACTAGATTTTATCTAATTAATTAATTAAAGATAAATATGAAATAAAAAATAAGACAAAGGATTTTTAAAGTGGTTCACGCTTATGAAAATGGCCTACGTCCACTGTTTTGTATTGCTGGATGTTTTTGCCTTAATCTTGATCACAATTTCTACTGATCAGTTACCCTGTTATGGAGGGCGTTACAATGTATTTATAGCCTTGGGGCGGTTAGTATGAATAGACGATATGCCGTTATTTAATAGATATATACATCTGTACAATAATAATGTTCATTAAATCCGATATTCATTGCATGTGCAATTATCGCTTGATCTTCCCGGCCAGATGCTCTACACGTTGAGTAGCTCAGCACGTTAAGTTGCTCAGCACGCTAAGTAGCTCGAGGTGATGAGTAGCTTGGTGCTGCGAGTTGTTCGGTGAGTATAAGCATTTGCCACTTAAGATGACACATGTATTAATATAATTAGTCCACGTCAGTTGACTAATTTTTGTATCAACAGGTAGTACCAAAATGCTGGATGTGGAGATCGGGGAAAGGTGGTTCACCATATTTGACAGCATAGAGGGATGTGTCATTGTTTTCCCTAGGCTAGTCTGGACTTATCGTTCCATAGAGCGCCTGCGGAATTCTATTCAGGTAGGGGAGGCTTGGGGACCTGAGGATGTAAATGATGATGGGTCTGGTTCCTCTAGTTGCTGCTGGTAGGATCCCTAGGGAATTATAGTTGTGAAGATTTTGTAATGTGTTTGGTTATATATCTGGTTATTTTCTGGTAGGAATAACTTTGGGAAGGTTGTTTTAGGAGTTGTTGATGTAAAAAACTAGATTTGATCTAGTTTTTTAATCATAGATAAATACGAATAAAGAGATAAGACAGGAGATTTTTAAAGTGGTTCAGCCTTTATTAAATGGCCTACGTCCACTGTCTTGTATTACAGGGTGTCTTGCTTTTAATTTCGATTATGCTTACTTTTGATAGCTTACCCTGCCATGAGATTATTACAATGTATTTATTTGTCAGTGTGAATAGACAATATGCCGTTATTAAATAGGCATATACATATGTACATGAAAAGAATATTCATTAAATTTGTCTTTGTCGTTTGATCTTCCTAACTAGTTTCTCAGTACGCTGAGTAGATCATTACGCTGAGTAGCTCGGTACATTAAACTTGCGCCATGCTGGATAACACGTGTCTTCATGTAATTGGTCCACATCAGCTGACTAAATTTTGTATCAACAGAAGCCCCCAATGTTTCACGGCTGAGTTTTGATATGAGAGTGGGAATATTTTACTCAAAAGTTGCTTCGTCACATTTTTTACGTCTCAATTAATTACAGAACTGCAACACTTATGAAAATATTCCACTTTGTATAACAATTTTGAGCGCGAAATGGCAAACTTTTAAATATTTTGAGTTTTTCATGAATGCTTGGGTATTTGCGTCTTTTTCCTTTGATTAGCTATCGGGAACTCAACATTCATCATGTGTGATCAACACTTTTCTCATTTTTCGATTCTTCATATATAACAACGGTAAAATAAAATTGTCTTCTACTTTTTGCTATTTTGTTTCCAAACTCTTTGTCTTCTCGTTTTCTTCTTATGAATGTTCTTTAAAGTCATCTGCCTTAGTTGATTCCATAATCTTCTGTAAGAATTTCTTCTTTCCTTCCTTCTTGTTTGTTTTCTTTAATCATCATGGTTTACCTTATTGATTCATTAGATAAGTTTAAAGCCGATTTTGGAATTCCTTCTTGGGTTGTCTTGGAAGAACCTCCTTGCCCTTCTGATTTATTTTTTCTAGCTAAGGTACATTGGTTTCCATCTATTTTTGTAGCTGAATGTGATTTTTCTTTCCTGCTTAATCCCATGTGTTTGGAATTTTGCCAATATTTTGATATTGTACCTACAAAAGTAGTTCCAAATACTTAGAGGGTAGTTAATGGAGTATATAGGTTGAATCAAATCATGGAACTCGTCTAAGGATTCCTGAAATTATGTACTGTTATTATAAATGGTCACCAGTGATACCACCTTTTATTTAAAAACTACGTTTTCTAACAGAGCTTTGGTGGTCAATCTCCCTAATTATAATAGAGATTATTTTTAACATGCAGTTGTGATGAAAAATTGGCAACACCCCCACTAAAGGGGAAAAACGTGTACCAATGTCCCAGATGCCCACTCTATTTTTTTTGATAAAATGTTTCACTGACTTTTGCTATTTCATTTTTGATTTGTAATTGACAGTAAAAAAAAACCCCAAAAGAGAGTGATATTAATATAAAAGATTTGAAGCTCACCTGGGGTTTTCATCAATCAATTGTTAGGGAGAACGTGAGGTCTGTTTCCTATTTGCTAAGATATAAGAACACCACTTCATCTTTTATTTCTTGGTCCCTTGCTCCTCCTTTGGTGATTGATCTTGAGCAAGCTCAAACATCTTCTTCAATTATTGAAGAATCTTCCTCTAATTTGGATACTTCTATTGCTAACTCGATGATGAAGAAGAGGAGAATGCCTGATCTCTTTGCCAAGATTATACCTGGTACTGATGGGGCAAAGAGAAGCAAAGAAGATGCCCTAGCTGAAGGGACTATGAAAAACGATATTTTTCCATCTGGGGGAGTAGTTATGGTTGCTAAGGAGATCGGTAAGAAGCCCATTGTTACTCCAAAAGAAGCAGCACCTTTGATTGAAGGGTCTGTTTTTGTTCGAGAAGAGACATCACCTTTGATTAAAGACATAACTACTTTGATTGAAAAGGCTGATCCTTTGAAAAGATTGAGAAGGGGTCTTGATGAAAAGACCGTTGATTTTGTTGTTCAACCTATTGGGGTTGAAGTACCTTATTCGAGGGCTAGTTCTCCAATACTCATTACTCCTCACTTGACCAAGAAATTGATCTGGTCTAGAACTCTTCCTGACTGCCGGGCTGCTGAGACTTTCACTCCTCGAGTAAAAGTAGCTAACTTGGTAACCCAACACCTTGAATCAGTAAGCGTCATTATACATATCATTTTAGTTCTACTTTTTTATTTTCATACTCTTACTTGAGTTTCTCTTCTTCTTTTTTTTTGGTGTATTTTAATAATATCCTGGAGAAGGATTAAGCTATTAAAGTTGCTTCCTCTTCCAGTGAAGTAGAAGAAGCCCTTGCTGGGTTATCAAAATATTTGGAGGAATCCCGATAGAAGTATGAGGATGACAAAGATGCTTGGGAAAATAAAATCAAGTCTGCTGAGACAGCTCAACAAAAAGCCATAGAAGCTGCCAAAGAGGTTAATCTAGCTCGACAGATATTTATGGATGCTGCACAAGAGGCTAATGTAGCGCGTCAATGGCTATAAATTCTTCTAAGAAGGTAAAGGAAAAATTGAAGATGGATATTTCTAGTAAGGAGGAAGCTGAGGGAAAGCTTGAAGAGGTTGAACGACGTAAGAAAGAGCTTGAACAGAAAATTAAATATGTTGAAGATCAACTCAGAGAAAGTATTTCCTTGGAGAGGGAGAAGAGAAAAATTGTGGCAAAGAATTCCTTTAGCTCTGGCCGGGATAAAGGATGGAACAAAGCTATAAGTGTTGCCTCAACTCAAATGGAGTATGCAATTTTGAAGTTCTTTAAGGACGGATGGGTTGCAGTGTTGAAGGACCTAAACATTGCTGAGGACTCTGAACTATTTCAAAGACATGTCCATGGCCCTCCTCTTGCTATTGAAGAAGAAGAAGAGGAAGATGAAGTTGGGTCTGATAAATCTTCTTTGATGATAGTATAACAAACACCTGCTTCCACTATCCCTCAATCCTCTGAGCAAGTTCAGCAGATTACAATTTCTACCGAGCAACCAATCCCTTATTTAAAATCAACTGAGGATGTTGTAGGGAATAAGGAGAAGGTGTAAAGTTGTTCGGCAATTTGTTGCTTTTCTCTTTTATTTTGTACTTTTAGTTGTACCCTCTTCTCTTATGATCAATAAAATGGACTTTGTTATTTATTTTGGATTTCTCCTTTACTATTTAATATAGCTATACTGTTGTTGATCTATTTTCACTTTTCCTTGCTAGTTTATTCCCAGGATGGAACTGTTGTCAGCTCACGATATAGAGTTGATGAAGAAGTGTACTGATTACTTCAAAGCTGGTCATGCAGATTTCACTAAAGCACAAATAATTAATATTCTGGGATCTGATGCCTCTGAGCGAGCAATTGATGCTTACCAGTATTTAAAATGTTTCCTTGATCGGGCTGTAGTAAATAACGTAGCTTATTATGAAATGATTGAAGATCTTCAAGGAATAATTGAAGAACTTCAACTTTAACACAAGGAAGCCACTAGTCTTTTGCATGAGGGTTATGAGAAGAAGTACCATAATTTAAGTGTTGATCGGGATTATGACAAATTTATCTCAGCCCATAACAAGATAGAGAGTGTGCTGAAACTTCAAGTTGAGGAACATATAAACATTGCTAGGCTGCTGGAGGAAGAAAACATTACTTTACGAGAAGAACTGACACGGGTAAAATCTGCTTCTTCCTCTAGAGTTCTAATCCTAGTTAGTGATGAAGGTTTTCCCTTTTTAGAGATTGAGAATGCCTCATTAAGGGAAGAATTAGAAGCTTTGAAGAAATTCATACCTACATCCACTTCCCAGGTAGAACAAGAGCTGGTCGGAGCAATATTGAACAAACTAGGACTCAATAGGCTTTTAAGAACCAATCTGTGCAATTGAAGGCAAAAAATCAAGCTCTGGCTGAGATGTCCCAAAAAATTCAAACTCTTACCAAGTAACTTTCCAATCAGAGTTATGTGTTGCAGAACAAGGATAATTTGGTGAAGAGGCTTCACCAACATGTTGAATGATTGACTTATCAATTCCACAAGCCGACCAGAGAGTTTTTAATGGGGGGATATAATGAAGCTTTATGTCATCTTGATGCCAGGTTGAAGCAATCAAACAATGAGGGATACAGACAAGAGTGGTTGAATGTGCTAACTGTAATGAAGGTTGAGGAGAGAATCGAGTTATGGGATTGGTATGACCCTGGATTAATTGATCTTCCAGTACCTCCTTTCAAACTAGATGTTAGCTAGATTCCAGTTAGCTCCATTCCTTAGTGTTTCATTTCCAAATACCTTGGTGATTACAATCTTCACGAAGATTTTGAGATATCCCAACCTCCATATTTACTTGACCGACCAAGTTCGAGCATTACCAGAATGCTGCGAGATTTTAACTTTATCAATTCTTCTTTTGATTTAGATGATCCTCTAGTTGGAATGGATCCTGTATCTAAATCTGAAGGAAAGAAACCAGTAGAATAGGTTATTTATATTTCGTTAGTAATTGTTAATGAAGAAAAGTCATCTTTTTGTAATTTTGTTTCCTTGGAAATAAATTAATTGTATGATGTTTATCTTGTCAATCTTTATGAGATAAATGATAATAATGTTGTACTTATCGGTAACAGAGTATATATATATATATATATATATATGGACAGTTTTTCCTTTGTTGATCTGATTGCCTAGACAATGGAACTCTTGCCCCATGTGTTTGCCTAGTTGTAGTGACTTATCACCCATAAAGGCATAAGAAATGGGATTATTTGTATCCCACGTTCCTGCTTAGTTATAGCAATCATTTAAGTAAATAATTTCCCTGGTGCCTAGGCAGTGGATATTTTACCCATCTTCTTGCCTAGTTTAGATGCCACTTGGGTCACCCATAATCAAACTGGCCTTGCCTTGCTCGATTGTTGTACCAACATTATTGGTTATGTTGATGTCGACCAACTTATACCAACTTTTTTGGTGTTTGTGCTGATGCCGACCAACTTTTAGTTGAGAGAAAAAGTTTTTTATTGTTGCCAAAGTGAATTAAGTGTAGTGTGGAGCACTAGTACTTCAAAAAAAAAATAATAATACAAATAAATATGGGGAAATCATCGTTTTCATTCATACTGAAACAATGGGGTATATGTACTGTTACATTACTGGTAGTATTTTCGCATGTGCTCTACATTCCAAGAATTTTTTAATTCTTCCCCTTCAAGAGTTTATATTCTGTATGTGTCAGGTCGAACAACAGTTGTGACACGATAGGGGCCATGGAAATTGGCCTCTAACTTATTATTCTTTTGAATTACTTTCTTGAGCACATAATCGCTTTCCTTGAGATCACACTTCTTGACCCTTTTATTATAGAAAATGGAAGTCTTTTGCTGATAAGTTGCATTTCGGATCGCTGCGTCTTCTCTGACTTCTTTAAGCATGTCCAAGTCCAAGTCCAAGCATCTCATCAAATCACTTACTGGAGAATTGAAGTTAAGCACCCTATGAGTAGGTAATCCTAATTCAGTAGGTATCACTTCTTCACTCCCAAAATCAAACATGTACGAAGATTCCCCAATTTCTATTCGGGGAGTTGTTCGGTAGGCCCATAACACTGAATGTAACTCATTGATCCAATTCCCTTTAGCATCATCCAATCTCTTCTTCAACCCACTCATCAGAGTTCAGTTCGTCACCTCCGTTTGCCTATTACTTTGGGGATGACCTGGAGCAGAATGGACCTTTTGAATGTTGTACTGTAGACAGTATGTTGAGAACTCATCATTGTCAAATTGGGTATCATGATATGTAATAAAAGAATGGGGTAAACCATATCTGCAAATAATATTCTTCCAGATGAATTGATAGACCCTTTCGTAAGCCATATCAATAAGAGGTTCAGCTTCCACCCATTTTGTAAAGTAATCAACAACTACCACTAAATATTTGAATCCTCCTCTTGTAGTCAGTGGAGGCCCGACTAAATCTGCTCCCCACATAGAGAATGGCTAAGGTGAAGTGATTGGTGTTAGCAGTGCCTGGAGAGTTCTTCGTATAGTAGACAATCGCTGACACTTATCGCATTTCTTGGCATAAGCTGTACAATCAGCGCGCATTGTTGGCTAATAGTACCCCTGCATATTTATTCTTTGTAAAAGAGTTCTACCTACTATGTGAGCTCCACAAGATCCTTTATGAATTTCATCTATTAGATCTTTAATTTCTACTGGATGAACACATCTTTGCAGACCAGCTATCACACCTATTTTGTATAGAACTCCATTGTTTAAGACATATTTGGCAACCTTATATTTCAACCTCTTGGCTACCATTTGGTCAGCTGGTAAAGTACCTTCTTTGATATAAGCCCTGATGGGATCCATCTAGGAAGGTCCCATATCAATGGCGATAAAATTCACCATCAAATCCTCATCAATACTTTGGTTTGCAAGTATTTCAGTGGGGATTGTTCTTCGTAGCTTGGTGCACGTAGCTAAGGCTAACCAAGTAAGTGCATCTGCCCTTGAATTCTCCATCCTTGGTATTCTAATCACTTGGACAACTACCAAATTGGATACAATCTCCATAGCTTTAGCTAAATACCTCGACATAAACTCCCTTTTTACTACGTAAAGACTGAACAACTGATTTACCACTAGTTGCGAATCACTGAACACCATAACTTGCTTTGCATTCAATGATTTAGCTAAGTTGAGGCCCATAATTACGGCTTCATACTCATCTTAATTATTGGAAGCCTAGAATTGGAAACACAGAGCATATTCTATATCTATTATATCTGGACTATTGGGAATAATTCCAGCTCCGTAAGCTGTTGCACACGAAGAACCATCAACATATAAATTTTATATAGGGTTATTATTATCAAACCCTTAGTCTGAAAAAATCCCTTGATGGAATATCTTATCATTCCTTTCTTCATCCTTCAAATCTAGACTCTTACCAGAAGATTATGATTGATCGACTACCGTCCCTTCTGGCAATTCTACTGCTGGGAATTGCTCGATGATATTTTTTACTGCTTCTCTAGCATCCTGGATTTGCTTTGCATTATCCCCTGTTGATCGGAGACATATGTGTAGGTAAATTCAGCAATGAAGTCTGCCACTACCTGCCCTTTGAGAGAGGATCTTGGCTCATAGACAATATCATACTCCCCTAACTCCACTGCCCAATACATCAATCTTCCAGACTTTTCTGGCTTATGTAAAGCTTGTCTGAGTGGCATGTTAGTATATACCACTATTGTATGGTCTTGAAAATATGGTCTCATCCTCCTACTCGCCTCAATCAGTGCCAATGCTAACTTCTCTAGTTTTGGATACCTGATCTCTGCTCCCCTGACTGCCTTGCTCGTATAATAAACTATTTTTTGTGCTCCGTTTTCTATCCGTATCAAAGACGAAATTAACTACACTTTCTGAAATAGCTAATTACAAATATAATTTTTCTCCCTCCACTGGTCGGGACAATAAAGGAGGTATCCTCAAGTATCTCTTCAACTCTAAGAACGCCTTCTCACATTCGTCATTCCACTCAAAGGTCTTTCTCAGCACATTGAATAATGGAATACATCTATCAGTTGCTCGGGAGACGAATCTGTTGAGAGATGCAACACGCCCCGTAAGACTTTGCACTTCCTTTTTGGTGGTTGGAGATTATAATTTCAGCAAGGCTTTTATCTTGTCAGGACTTTCATCAATACCTCTTCAATTCATAATGTACCTGATGAACATGCCTTCTTATACGCTAAAAACACACTCGATCGGGTTTAGCTTCAACTGGTACTTCTCCAACTGATCAAATGTTTGTCTCAAATTAGTTATATAGTCATCAACTTTCTTTCTTTTAGTTAACATGTCGTCAATGTACACCTCCATATTTTTGCCAATCTGCTCTGTAAACACCCTGTTCATTAGCCGCTGATATGTAGCGCCTGCATTTTTAAGACCAAAAGGCATAACGTTGTAACAATATGTTCCTCGTGGCGTAATGAAAGAGGTACTTTCCCTATCTTCTGGCTTCATTTTAATTTGATTATATCCAGAATAGGCATCCATAAAGCTTAGCAACTCATGCCCCAAAGTTGCATCTACTAGCTGATCTATCCTCGGTAAAGGAAAATGATCTTTTGAGCAAGCTTTATTCAGGTATGTGAAGTCCACGCACATTCTCCACTTGTTGTTTTTATTTTTTTACCATGACAGCATTAGCCAACCAATCAGGATATTTGACGTCTTCGATGAAAGAAGCCTTTTGGAACTTTTCCACTTCTTCTTGAATAGCCTGATTCTTCTCCGGACTAAAGACTCTTCTTCATTTTTTCACTATTTCGATCTCTTTATTGACATTGAGCTCATGACATAGGAAATATGGGTCTATCCCCGTCATATCGTCATGACTCCATGCGAATACTTGCTTTCCGTGCTTTAGAAATGCCACCAGCTCTTGCTTCAATACCGGATCAAGTGAAGCACCAATCTGAGTTGTTCGTTATGGTCTCTTGTCATCCAGAATAATGCTTTCTGTCGCCTCCATTAATTGGCCTTTAACGAGTTCCATTTGATCTCTCGGGTCCAAGGTTTCAATCTCAGACTCATCAGATTCATCCACTTGATAAGTGGCTGTTTTCGTTTTACCATTTTCCAATTCTTCTTGCACGACAGACGAGTAGTAGCATTCTCGAGTTACTTTTTGGCTGCCCTTCATAATTCCCACCCCAAAGATGGTCGGGAACTTTAGACACTGATGTATAATGGATGGAACTGCCTCAAACTTTTTCAAGTCGACTCTCCCCATAAATATATTATAAGCTGGATGGATATTTTTATTCGTTACGAAGAAATACAACTTCTCTGATCTACAAGCAGTTCGGGTACCAATCAACATGTATAACTTGATCGTCCCAAATGGAAAAACTTTTTCTCCTAAGAACCCAATGAGGGGCCTGTGATACGGCTCCAACTGACCTAGTTTCAAGTTCAAACTATCAAATCAAGGGTTGAACATGATATCTGCCAAGCTACCATTATTCACTAGCACCCTTGAAATGATTACATCATTCATCCTCATTTTGATTACTAGATGATCATCATGAGGACACAAAACGCCTTCCAGATCATTTTTAGAAAAACTAATGACTATTTTTTCTTTGTTAACCTTCCTCGGATGATCTTCTTCTACCAAATTTATACGCTGTATATAGGAACAAGCTTAAGCCTCATTAAGGTAAGATTTCCTTTCAGTAGTATGATCACCCCCTCCAGCATCTCCACCTCTAATCATGTTATAATCGGATGAACCAAAACGAATTGAAAATACCTCACGCTCAGGTTGTCTTGGATTTTTTTGGGAGATCGGGATCATCTTCAGGGTCATCTTTATGGTCCATTTTCTTGTCGTCTCTTGGCCGGCAAGGAGATTTGGACCTCTACCAAGCTTTGTTATTGGTCCTCCCACCATTCTGGTGATCAATGTACTTGTTTAAATTTCTTCATCTAATGAGTTCCTCTATCTCATTTTGGAGAGCTACACACTGCTTGGTCATATGACCATGATCTTTATGGAACTCGCAATACTTATTTTGATCCCTTCTTTCGGGGGATGATCTCATCTTCTGGCCAATTTAGTTCCTCGGTGTTCTTGATTTCCTCCAAAACATTATTTATATCTACCTTTAAGGGAGTATAATTTGTATACTTCCTGAGGTGTTCCAACATTTCTTTGCCTTTTGACTGCTTGCTCCCACCGTTATGCTTGTAATCTTTCCTCTCTGACTTGCCGTCAACTTTTGTTTCTGCCTTTATATCAGCATTCTTCTTCGCAACCATAGTTTCTTTGGCATTCATAATTTTGGCTACTTTAGCCATCAATTCAACCATGGATTTAGGAGGATCCTTAGCCAAGGTGTAGTACAGCTTGTCTGGCAAAAGACCACTCATGAGAGCCCTAATAGATATTTTCTCCTCGTACTCAATGACCTCCAGTTTCTTGTTATTAAAATGAGTGGTATAGTCCCTAGTATCTTCTCCTGCTTTTTTTCTTACACTCAACAGATGTGCTACCCTTTTGACTGGGTTTGCACCAAAAAAAAAATTTCCTATACAGAGCTTTGACAGTTGATGATATAGAGTAGTACCAAGCTGCAACAGACATTTATATAGTCCCAGATAAAAAATTTCTCCTCATCTGGGACTGCATAAATGTCTATTGTAGCTTGGTACTTCTTTATGTGGAGAACAGGATCGGATTTTCCATCTTACTTCGGTGTGACCATAGGAGCCTTGAACTTTGAGGGTGTGGTAAAACCCATAATTGATTATACAAATGGGGATCCTTTGATAAAGGTTCTTTGAAGAGGATTTTTGGCCTTAGAAATTTCACCTAACCTGTCTTCTAATCTTTGAATAGATCCCTTCTATGCATCATTTTTGAATTCTGATTTATTTATGTTTGTACGAGCAACAAATTGCGTGAAATTATCCTCTTGGGATCTTTTTATGCGAGATGCAGACCTGTAATTTGGATGTGATTGAGGTGAGCCTTCCCTTAAATCATTTGGTCGTTGAGAATTTTTCAATGCAATCCGAGGAGGATTTCTGTTCCTCCTAGGGCCCAAATGGTCGAAGGGTGAAACTCTGCTCAACCTATCCATAGGGCTTGTTCGTTCTGGAGTTAAGGTGACATTTTCTTAAGGATCCACAATTCTTATCGGAGAAGTCAAACCAGGCTGATAGGATGGATCACTTGAATTTCTAGTATGATGAATTTTAGTACATCTGGATCGTGAAGACGGTGGACGCATGCTTCTCTGAACGCTTCGTTGGCCTGAATGTGTAGATGCTACATTTTGAACAGTCTGGATGAACCGTTGCATAGTTTCTTGCATAGCCATTTTTTCCCTCGCTAATATTTCCAGGATTCCAATGATATCGTTAGCATTTGGAGGAGCAGAAGGGTTTGGAGGATTCTCATCATTATTCCTATTACTAGATTCTAGGATACCAGCAATGTATGATAAGTTTTTAGTGAAAAACACTACGTATAGTAGTTCCCATAGACGACGCCAATCTGTTGATGTAAAAAATTAGATTTTATCTAGTTTTTTAACCACAGATTAATACGAATAAAGAGATAAGGCAAGATATGTTTAAAGTGGTTCAGCCTTTATGAAATGGCCTACGTCCACTGCCTTCTATTACTGGGTGTCTTGATTTTAATATCGATTATGCTTGCTTATGATAGCTTACCCTTCCATGACGGTATTACAATGTATTTATAGCCCTTGGGCTGTCAGTGTGAATAGATAATATGTCGTTATTAAATAGGCATATACATCTGTACATGATAAGAATATTCATTGAATCTATCTTTGTCGTTTGATCTTCCTAACCAGTTTCTCATTACACTAAGTAGCTCGGTACAATGAACTTACGCCATGCTGGATGACACATGTCTTCATGTAATTGTTCCATGTTAGCTGACTAATTTTTGTATCAACAGAAGTAAATTGGCTTATTTTGGCTTGTTTTTTAGGAAAATTAGGTTACGCTGGTGCGGGAAGTTTTTGACTAATCGCAACAGAATTTTTCATCAATAAAATAAATAAAATTTTAAATATATTGTTGTCCCTCTTGATGAGTTTTTGCATTTGAATTATCTATACCAATCGCTAAGGCATACTTAATCATTTGTTCATGTAAATGATAAAAACGAGTTATTGTCCTCGGGATAAGAAAAGAATAGCATTTTGTGTACAAGAAGGGGGTCATGCTCATGTGAATGGTATGATCTACCTACGTACCTATGGGGGTTTTGAAAATTTTTTGAGTTTCACTTTTGAAAGAAAAAATATTTTTAGAGTATCAGGCCCCACGTATTTCTGCGTAGAGGGAAATGAAGTTTTTTTTAGAATATAAGGGAGATGAGAAGAGTCGTAGCCCCGAGATTTCAAACTAGGGATAGAATTTCTTAAGACGATACAGGTTGACTTGACGGGCTATCTCTTCCCCATCAAGGTCAGTGAGCATATCGGCGCCGCCAGATAGGATCTTCTTCATAATGTAGGGGTCACTTCAGTTGGCCTCGAATTTCCCTCTAAGGTCCCAATTGTGATTTACGATTTCTTTAAGGGCTAAGTCCCCTTCTCGGACACCATGGTCCTTGACTCTCTTATTGAATGATCGTGTTATTCGGCGATGGTACCCTTGTCTGTGATACAAAGACTCATGTATCCTTCGTCCAAGAGTGACAACTCCTCAAGACGGCTTTGATGCTAGTCTTCCTCACTGACTTTACTTTCTAGCATGACACGTAATGAAGTAATTTCTATCTCCATGGGTAGGATTGCTTCCATGTCGTATACCAGAGAGTAAGGGGTAGCCCCAGTAGATGTTTGAATTGAAGTGTAGTAGACCTAGAGGGCATAAGGGATCCGTTCGACCCAATCTCGGTAGCTCTCGATCATCTTACTAATGATGGATTTGAGGTTTTTATTAGTGGCTTCGACTGCTCCATTGGTTTGAGGTTGGTAGGGAGAAGATTTGTTCCTCTAAATCCCATACTCGTTGACTACTTCTGTTACTTCTGTCTTGAAATGTAACCCATTGTCTGACACTAGCTCATCCGAGACCCCATATCGGTAGATGATATTTTTTCGGATGAACTTAACCAATTTTTTGGATTTAGTACAGCGTATGACTCAACTTCGACCCATTTAGTGAAGTAATCGATGCTAACCAAGAAGAATTCATACTCGTTTGAGGTTTTGGGTGTAACTTTCCCTATGATTTCGATGACCCATATGGAAAATGGCTAGGGATAATTCATGTTGTATAATTATCATGGAGGCAAGTACTGGAGGTTGAAAAACTGCTGAAATTTAAGACATCTTCGAACATAGGCAGTGCAATCCTGAACCATGGTAGTCCAGTAGTAACCCCATCAGATGATTTTATTAGCAAGCATATGTCCATTCATGTGGTGTCCGAACTCCCCACTATGGAATTTTTACATCATCTTTTCAATGTTATCCCTTGCAATGCAATGTAAATGGGTTCCATCGAAGTTTCTCTTGAGCAATGCTTTCTCTTGAACAATGCTCGATCTTTATGTTAGAATCTTAGGGATACCTACCATGCTTGAGGAGGCGCCAAATATCATTGTACTAGTAATTGTCTATATCATGATGTTTTTCTTTGATGAGCCTAATGTGGTAGCAGTGGGTAGGTTTATCTTTCTTTTGGACTAGGAAGGGGGCCATCATTATTCCTTCGGGCATGTCAACCATAGAGCCTAAGGTAGCAAGGGTGTTGACTAAGTTATTTTTCACTCGAGGTAGGTAGTGAAAGGTGATATATTGGAATTGAGAGGCCATATCTTCTAGTTGGGCAGGGAAGGATAAGAGTTTCTCGTAATTGACTTTCTATCTTCTTAGTACTTGACCGATGATAAGGGATAAATCCCCATAGACATCTAGGTATCGAATTCCTTTTTAGAGAGAAACTTTAAGGTCTACCGTTCATGCCTTGTATTCGATCATATTATTGGTGTAGGCAAAATCCAGTTTGATGGCAATAGGGGTGTGAGGGTAATCAGGGGAAATTATGAGTATCCCAATGTCGTACCCTTTCTTGTTGGCAGCAGTGTCAAATAACATTTGCCATAGGTGGTCTTCCTGGGAGGTATAAAGCATATTCTCACCTGGGAACTCAAAAATCCAAACATTATTTTCTTCCATAGGGTAGTCAACGAGGTAGTCAGAGATGGCTCTTACTTTTATGGCTTTCTACGTGGCATACAAAATATCAAATTCATATAGAAGCATCAACCATTAGGCCATTTGGATAGACAGTGAAGGTTTCTTGAGTAGGTACTTGATGGTCTCTCTTCAAGATACAAGTTCGATGGGAAAGGCAAGCATGTAGTGCCGTAATTTTTGGGCGACCCAGACAAGGGAGAAATATGCTTTCTCTAAGGAAGTGTAGTTAACTTCGTATCCGTCTAAGTTATGACTGGTGTAGTAGATGGCTCTCTCTTTACGGGACTCTTCAAGGTATTGTTCTAGCAAAGCTTCAGTTGTAGTATCTATTACGGTCAGGTACAGGAGTAGGGGAAGACCAGGCTGTGGTGGAATGAGTTTCGAAGGTCGGGTTAGGTATTACTTGATTCGGTCAAAGGATTCTTGGCAAGATTCATTCAAAACCTTGGTTGAATCCTTTCGGAGAAGTTTTAACATGGGTTCACAAATAGAGGTCAACTCATTAATGAACCGACTGGTATATTGTAATTTTCCAAGGAATCCTCGAAATTCTTTATCCATTCGGTGTGGTGGCACTTCGAGTGTGGCTTTTATCTTGGAAGGATCATCTTTTATCCCTTTTTCGCTAATCATGAATCCCAAGATCTTTCCTTTGGTAACTCCAAAAACACATATATGTTGGTTAAGTCGCATCTAGTATTGTCGTAGTCACTCTATAAGACATTTCGAAGAGAGAGAACATGACCTTCCCTAGTCTTTGACTTGATAATCATATCATCCATGTAAATCTCGACTTTTTTGTGTATCAAATCATGTAATATGGTTGTGACATCCCTCTGGTAGTTTGCCCTGCATTTTTTAGTCCAAATGGCATAACGGTGTAATAGAAGGTTCCCTAAGGGGTTATGAATTCAATTTTCTCTTCATGATCCGGGTGCATCTTGATCTGGTATATAAAAAAAAACCATCAACGAATGACTTAAGAATGTGACTAGCTGTGTTGTTTACAATCATGTCGATATTGGGTAGAGGGTAATCATTATTTGGAGATGCCTCGTTAAAGTATCGATAATCAACACACATGCAAACCTTTCCTCTTAATTTCATCATGGGAATGATATTGTCTATCCATGTGGGATATTCTATCACACGAATGAAACTAACATTCAACTATTTGACCACTTCTTCCTTAAGAAACCATTCGGTGCTGATGTTTCACAGTTTCTGTTTAACAAGTTTTTATTCTTGGGGAGTTAGAATATCATGCTGGGATATCTCGGGATCAATGTCGGGGATTTCATTGTAGTACCATGCGAAGACATCCACAAATTACTTCAGTAGTTGCATGCGCTCATGCTTGTCGGGGTGGACCATATCCTAATCTCGTGCAGTTGGCTACTAGAACCGAGATTAATAATAATAATTTTATCTTCATTAACTTGAACAAGGTTATGCTAGTTGTTAATAAACTTATTAAGATCAATTAAGAATTTTTCATTTGCAAAATCATCATCATCGAGAGTTTTATTAGAATCAAGACAATTAACATAAGGCATAACAAGATACTCAAAATCTTTTTTTATTTCATTATGAGGAAAAACAATGTTGAGAACCTTATCTAAGGAGGTCTCCATTACATTAGAATATAGAGGAACACCAAAAGAAGAGGAAATGGGATAAACATTAGAGTTCAGCGGGTGGAATAGGTATAACATGCCAGTTGAGGAGAGGTACATTAGCAACTTTGATCAGGCCGGATAGATCTGATAATGTAGCACTTTAGTGGACCATGCAGAGTGTCGGACACAATGTCTGCAAGTTGAATGAATTCTCAGAGTCACTTCCCTCGAAATCTCATGTATCATCTTTAATCTTCTCAATGAGTAGTCACACATGATGCTGGGAACTTTTGGCCCATGAGTAGCTATCTTGGAAAAAGATCTCCATTCTTGATTTCATCTTCTTGTTCACATGATCATACCATGATTCAGGAAAGCCGTAGAAGGGGAGTATTCACCCTCTCTAATGAATCTTCCATTCAAGGAATCTCTTGAGATGTCTTGGCACTTTTTAGCCTTTTCTTTAATCTAGGTTGGTGGAGCATTTTGATTTCTTTTGTTGATAGCCGATAACCCAAACCCCAAGGAGGAATGGCTTTCTTCAGTACTATGGGTTCAAGTATCCCCTATTGTCATCATCCCAACCCTAGTCCGGGCATGAAGTGAATGTTCTTGAACATCTGGATCACATTGACGTTGCCATGAGGGTTATACTCCGGACAAACCCCATCTTTAAAATCGTCCCTATTACGAGCAGAAGTGATTTGACTCGAAAATATGGCGGAAACATATCATTTTCCCCATGTTGTATTTCTAGTACGGGATTACTGGAGCTTGTATTCTCAGTATTGTCATTGTTTCATAAGATGGTGATGATCTGCCCATTAGCAAATAATTTCTGTTTCTGATGGAGGGAAGAAAACACATCCTTGATACTGTGGAGCCATGGTGGTCCAAGTAACAGATTGAAACAAGTCGGGATATTGATGACTTGAAATTCAATAACAAAATTTCTAGGGCCAACCCCTATTATTAGCTTTAGGGATCCCATCACTTCTCGGCGAGTATTATCATAAGCGTGCACCGTGACAGATATTGGAGCAAGGTCTCTCACTTTTAATCCCAAGAAATTAAGGGTTCTCAACAAGTAAACATTAAGAGCTGATCCATTATCGATAATTGAAAGTGGGACAGTCTTCCCCATGACTTCGACAAAGATATTAAGAGCTAAATTATTATTTGGTCCAATCATAGGTATTTCTTCTTCGGATAAAGAGAGAATTTGTGTAAAGGTTAGAGATTAGACGAGTCACTTATTCTTCTGGTGTGGTAGAAGGAGGCACGGTGGGCTCGGTAAGTAGTTTTATCAAGGCATTCCAGTGCAGATGGGAGGACATAAAGAGTCCCCACATAGAGTGATGTTAGAGTGGGTTTTCTACAACTGATCGAGGATCTTTCTCTCCTCGACGGTCATAGGAAACTCAACACATTTTCCCAAATCGATCACTGATGATTTTAGGCTTGGAACTTGGTAATGCCTCCTTGATCTAGTCATATGGTTCACAGAAGAAGGAAAAAATATAAACCTAATTTCCTCATCTATCTCGAGTTGTTCATCCACCTCGTTGATTTCTCCAAGCAGTTCCTGAAATGATAGCATTACACATATACAAATTATTGGGTTAGTCTTTTCCGGGCTTTGTTGTTTATCTGAACTATCAAATTCATCACCCATCCTATAACAACGACATCATCTTTCCATGAAAATTTAATACACTCCACAACCTCAACATCCTCTTCATATAGATCCTCCCATTCGATAAGGAGATGTAGAAGTGAAGGAACCAGACACCCTCGTAGTTTCAAAACATCAAGTAACTCAGACATACTACAAATTTCATCGGTCTGTCGAAATAAGTATGCTATGATCTGGATGACATCATTTAAACTGACTTCATCAGTAGGTAAACCCCCAACTATCTAACTCTTCAGCCTATTTCTGAGCTTCAAATAACAATGAACTAAATCTCTTGCAGTCAATGGTAATCTTGAAGGACAATTCCAGCCCAAACTCTTGAAGATGATTCAACACTGCTGATAATTCCATATTTTTTCCTCTGGAGCGGGTGCGAATAGCAGTGCATGCTCTAGTGAGGAGTGATAGAGCATGATCGAAAAAAGTGGTAGGATGCAGGAGAAAATATGGGGAAAATTGGAGGAGTTTAGGAGAATATATGGGTATGATGGGTGATTTTACTAGGTACGATCTTGGTAGATGCATCAAATTCTTAGTCTTCTTTTAGGAAGAAGGCATTTGTATGATTTGGCAGTGGATTGTGGGTAGTGTTTGGTTTATTATTGGTTGGTGGGGTGATGATACCCTGGTCAATTAGACCTTGGATTACATTTCGAAGGTGGAAACATTGATCAGTGGTGTGGCCAACACTTTGGTGAAAGTCGCAACGAGCATCAGGTTTGTATTTTTTAGTAAGCGGGTTTAGTAATGGACGAGGGTCCAATGGATTGATAAGATTTCAACTTAAAAGTGCTGGGTAAACTTTGGATAGGGGAGCATGGAGTTCGGTGTATTACATTTTGAGCAGGTTAGGGAGGCTTTCGGGTGCCCATGAAGTGGTAGGCTGAGAGATGTTATTGATGGTTGAAATTGTGGTATTAGTGGTCTTCTCATACTTTTTGGGAGTGAACTGTCCGGATACTTTATTCTACTCAACTTCTATATTTTAAGACCTTATTTGATCTCTACTCCTACTTCTTGGAGGGCTCGAAAATAAGGGTAGTACTATACTCCAACCATTGCTCGGATATAGGGTAACAAGTTCTTCTTCACAATACTGACTTGCTCCACTTCGAAAGGCCGGTTGGTCATGGTGGTTGCTTTTTCTATCCACCTTCCTATGAAGTTACTGACTGATTCCCCAGGGTTATGTTTAAGAAGTTCTAAATCATGGTGGGTAACCTCCAATTCTTTGTTATACTTATACTGTGACATGAATTCGTGAGGAATATTTTCCCAACTGTGAATCCTGGACTCCTCGAGAGATAAGAACCAGTGAAGAGCGTTGTCCATAAAAGTCTGTTGGAATATTTGGGCCATTATTTTCTTGTAGGCACCTAGGAGAGTCATGGCTAGGTGGTAACTTTAAAAATGAAAAATTAGGGGTCCACTACCCTTGAACTTCTCGATGTTGGGCATTTTGAACTTTTTTAGTAGCTTTGCTTTCGAATAGGGAGACATATGGGTGTAATCAATGTAGTCCCAGAGATTCGAACTTAGTTAAACTCCTTGGTCAACATCTTAAAGGTCATCCTTGAGTTTATTCAATTTTTCCTCCTTCGAATCAATAATTACGGGTAAGTTATTCCCTAGCTGGGAGTTGGGTTGGTGTTAACCTATTAGCAAGAGGGTCATGTGGAGCGTGATGATATTCCTCGAAGACCCAAATAGTCTTGGGTATGGGAGGACCCATAACGAGATACGAAGTGCTCTTCGAGAACAGATACTCGATTTTATTGCATCTCATGAACCTCGGTTTGAAAATTGTCAATCTTAGTAGTGAGTTGGGCTAGGACCATTATCAAATTCGGCTACACATTCGGTACTTGGCCAGCGTTCTCCATGGAAAGCCAGTGTTCTCCATGGAAAGTGGATGAAGGTGAATTCTGGGATCCGAGGAAGGAGCGAGGGAACTGACTGAGCCTTAGGGCGATTCAGTAGAAGATCGAAGCCAATTGGGAGCCAAGCCAAGAGTCGGGTATGCGATAGACCTGAGAAGGAGAAAAATTCGAATTTATTTTTGAAAGAGAAAGGGAAAAAATGCTATTTTTTAAAAGGGGGGAAAATATTTTTGACATTCTTTTGGAAAAGATGAGGACAAAATGTTTTGGGGAAAAAGGGAAAAAACATTTTTTGTATAAGGAAGGAAAAAATGGTTTTCGTTTTTTTTTTTATAAAAGAGAAGGAAAATGTTTGACACTTTGGGTATATAAAGACGAAAAACGAAAAAAAAAGGGTCTAAGAATTATTATTATTATTATTATTATTATGTTTATTATGTTCTCACTTGTATTGGGTTTACCTAAATGCAAAAAAAAAAAAATTTGGACGGGACCCGAGCCTAGGAAAATTGGGTCTGAAAAGTATATAAAACACGGCTTGACTTGTTGCCAGGCTCTTAGATAGGGTCCCGTTTTAAAAAAAGACAAAATCGCATGAAAATTTGGGTGGCATGCCAACCCATCATGTCGAAAGAGTTTCGGGTAGAAATCGATAAACTAAATATGAGTATCGTAGTTTGACACCCATATGAGGTTATGTAGTTGTTGGGTTAATTGGAAGGGTTCCTCCCTTTGGAATGACTTGCATGATATATGTCTTGATTTTTAGAACAATAAGTACGTGTGGACAATTCATTTGATATACCTGAGTGTACATGAATTTCCTCACTATATACCTCATGGAGACAGTATGTGTGAGAGAGAATTTGATATACTCGATGTATGTGAGCGAGTTCCATGCGATATACCTCCCATCGTGACTTCGATCAAGTGGTAAGATGCGGGAGGAACAATTCGATATACGTCGAAAACACTTGGCCAATGGAAGGTGAGAGTCATATCGCTTAGGCTGATTGCGACTTATTGGACCAGTGAAAATCACAAAGTGACCACCCGGTTACGGGACAAAATTTGGTCAATAGTCATGATCTTTGGAGATGTAGTGTGCAAAATGCATGATTTTTTATTATTATATTATGGAAAGAGAATCTTTATTTGGCATGATGAGCATTATACTATCAGGGGAGTATGCATAAGTAAAATTAACATGGGGCATGAAGATTATGCTAAGCATGGATAGGTGTGAATATCTGCAAGTGAGTGTGTGGTAGTGAACCTAAGAATGGATAAACTACAAATGGTGTGACAAGTGTGAGTGATCATGTATATATACAAGTGTTATAAGTGTAGGTGTGTGTTGGTGACACCTAAGCATGGATATTCTAAATGGTGTGTGCAATATGTGGATATAAGTGATCCTATGTGTAACTAGTGTGAAGTTTACATGGAGAGTATCTACAAGTGTGTAAGTGAGTAGTGATATAAGCATGAGGTAGATATGTACAAGAAATAATATAGGAGAAAAAGGTAACATATAGGTAGGTGCATATGCATACAAGAAAAAAATTAAAACACCCCTGCAAACAGAGTCTATCCCTCTTATGAATGAAATTCCTTAGCGGAGTCGCCACTGTGGCCATCCCGGATTCCATCTCCTCTTATTCCCCATGGGTGGGGGAAAAGGGAGGGGGGGAGAAAGGTCTCGCGCCCTCTCTACTCTAGGAGATATTAGGCCGTCGTCAGTGTGGGTTGATGTAAAGAGACGGAGTCGCCAACTTATTTTGCACAAAAATAGCAAAAGAACATGTCGTTTCGAGAGAGAGGCATCAAAGACAAAATGATGCTTATGAAACCAATAGTTCGAGGGTATGGGGTCTAAGTTACAAAATGTGTTTTGGTTTTGAAAAAGTGCGATAGATAATCCCATTGGAATTTATAGGTGTAACCCTTTTTTTATTTTTTTGGTTTTTTTTATAGAAGAATTAAGTATGTGAAATATAACTAATAAAAAGATGAGATGTTAATGTGTTTGAACTAAATTAAAAATTGGATTATGAATTTATGTAATTAATGCAGAAATAAGAAATTTATAGAGAGAGAGAGAGAGAGAGAGAGAGAGAGAGAGAGAGATTTTAGAGCTTCTTTGAAGACTCGAAGCTTGATCTTGATCTTTGATGAGATCCCTTGAATGTTGAGATGAATGTTGGATGTGAGATAATGATATTTTTGATAAATTTTGTATGAAAAGGATGGGAATGTAATATGGAAAGGAATTTCACATAAGGAAACCTCGCTGATTGCAAGAGAATGTTGCTGAGATCACAGATGCTGATGGATCTGAGGTATGCCTTGGGAGTGAGGTCATGCCCTATATTTATAGGGTAAGGGGGTACCTGTGACACCCCGCCTAATTAAATACCGGGCGATCACTCCTTTATTAAATTAAAATCAAGGTGAACAGTTGGTTCATTCTTAGCATCATTGTCGTAAAAATAACTTTTCCAAATTTAACACCCTATTTAATTAAGATAAGTGTCAAAACCATTTTTAAACATTACTTTCCAAATTTTATTTTAAAAATAAAGATTTAATTATCTACAACAATTAAATATTTAAAGAATCACACCACAATAATCTTGGAACATATAATCCAATTAATTTAAACATTCAACAACTAAATCCCTGCATTTAAAACTTAAAGTAAAACATACATGCTGAATAAATCCCAAAGTAACAGTACTAGAAATAACTAAAATACAAATGTCCCAATAAAACAGATAAATAGAGGAAAGGGCGACACATGCCCAATAAGGAGAATGATAGAAGTGGAATCAAGTAAATGAAATCGTCTAAGCAAGTGGCCTGCAACTCCCACCTAAGCTGTAACACGTTCCTTCCAAGGGATTCTAAACAAGACGCCCCTGTGGCTGGGCACCTGTAATATATACATATATATACAAGAGAGAAAGAGGAATAGAAACGGGTCAGAGCCCGATAGTGTATATGATTTAAAAATTCGTTTAGCAAGTATTTAAATTGATACAGGCCAATGCAACAACATATTAGTGCGACACTCTCTTGAGAAATTCTCACCTCTCTTCTAATGTGCACTCCTATCGCACTAACCTTCCCAATGGTTTATCTCATCATATATCACACTATCTTTCCCCAAGGATTTAACTTATTTTAGGTGACTCTCAAGATTTAAGATTTAACAACATCATGGTTTAAAAGGATAATTTCATTTAGTATAAAACGCTCATTTTAACTTTATTGATTCATAAAGTTTTTCAATATCATATTATACTTTTCAAAACAAGTATTTCCAATTTGAGTCATTATACATATCTTACTTACCATAACACAGTAGGCAGTTTCCCAAATTTCAGAAGTTCATATATATATTAAATACTCGTATAATATATATATTCTAACAACACCCCACATAAAAATTATGGTGCGGGCATACTCTGCTATCCAATCCCCGTATCAATTTTACTAAAGGGAATACAAGTTCGGAATCACTCTCGAACTGTATAAATACATACACAAACAATATTGAGGCGAAGCATAGTTTCCAAGTCCAAGAGGTCAGTACGTACCCTCACGTCTCTTAGGACCGTGACTACCGATTCGATAGCCTGTACCTAGGATTTCTATCTTCTAGGGTACGAGTCAATATCCCCCATGAAGGACCATTCGAGATAAGACTGTCCCAGCGTGGTAACCTCAGGGATAGCAAGTAGCGCGGGCATGATTTTCACAAGTATATAATATATGCATAAACAATCATATAAATATACCACTTTTATTATATCAATTTAGGTTTATCCCATAACCCACATTCACAACATTTATCCTTATTTTCCCATTATTATTTATCAAGTATAATGGTTCGTTTCTAACTTTAATTCGAAGGGTTTTTTCAACTTACTACGTAACCCTCATGGACTCTATTCTTCCAAATGTACAATTCAGTAGGTATCCATTTATGTTCCAACGTAACTCTGTCTTACGTGTCTCTCCCCTTTAATATATACTTACATTGACCCTTATGCAAAATATTCCAAAACTATAGATTTCGCCTTAAATTAAAGGTATCTTATTCATTAATGAATCTTACTGGTCATCATTATCTCCCAAATTATTTTAACAAGGATGTCTAAGGAGTTTTCTTCATTTCGAATCAATTCAACAATTTTAAAAGGGGAACTTAAGTCTGCCAGGAGGGGTCGATCGATCGAGGTTAGGGGTTCGATCGATCGAGCCTTCGATCGATCGAAGCTCTTGGCTCGATCGATCGATCAAGCAAGTATGGCGAATTCTGCTGTTTTGCAGTTACGGGTTTTCTCACAAAACTTCATCCAAATCCTAACTTTCCATACCCAAACGTCCAAAAAATTTTACTACTAATTATATAAATCCATTCCATACCACTTTTACGTAAATCATGCAAATTTCCATTAATAAGCATGGATTAACAAGCCCCAAATTCATATAAAACCTCAATAACCCTAGAATTTCATTAACATAGTCCTAATCCATCTCTTCCAGAATTTTATTCATCTACAACATCATAAATTCATGATTTATTCCTCTACATGACAAAGGGTTTCCAGAATTTTCATTTAAGCCATAACTACATGAAATTTCCTAACTCAAATCGGGTTTTTCATCCATATGAATCATCCTAATCATTCTTAAACCAATATGAAAGATGCATCAATGAAATAAGCAAGATAAACACTTGCCTGGGATTTTCATAAATCTTGTTTGGTGTTGAATTTGGTGTGGTTGCGTTCCCCGTCTCTCGATCTACGCGTTGGCGGCGGCGGCGGTGCAAACGGGTGAGTTTTGAGCCTTGGAATGCCTTGAGAGATCTCTCCTCTCCTCTCCAATGGCCGTTCTAGTGTTTTGAGTTATCTAACCCTAGGAGATAACCTAAACATCTGATATAACCCCTTTAATTTTCGTGGGTTTAATTACCCAAAAATACAAAATGACTAAAATGCCCTCCCGGGGTACTAATTATGCTTAAAAATGCCCCGAGACCCAAATCAAACCCCCGGGTATACTTTTCTGACTATCTCGACCCTTACGGACGCGTTGGCGCACTCAAAAAGACCATACGAACAAATTATAAAATATTTACTTTTATTTATCAATATTTAGTCCCGACGCTCCACGTTATGATGCTCCCACTGGACCCGTACAAGTGGAACTATCTTCGACCTCAATCTCCTCTCACTATAGTCTAGGATAGCCACCGGTCTCTCCTCATAAGAGCTGTCAGGCTATAAGTCTATCTCATCTATCGCGATGTGAGTATGGGCCATATCATCCCGAAGATACCGTCTCAACGACGAGATGTGGAATACATCGTGAATGCGATGTAAATGCTCTGGTAGTCCCAATCTGTATGCTACCGGCCCAATCCTCTCGATAATGGGAAATGGTCCCACGTACCTCGGGGAAAATTTCCCTTTCTTCCCGAACCTCATCACTCCTTTCATAGGAGATACACGCAGTAACACTTGGTCCCCCACATTAAACTCCCGAAAGAACCGTTTCGCATCGGCATAACTCTTCTGCCTTTCCTGGGCTACTCGAATGCGACTCCTAATCATATCAATCCTCGTGGAGTTTCATGAATTACCTCTGGTCCTAGGAACTTGTTATCCCCCACCTCGAGCCAACAAGTTGGAGAACGACAAGGCCTTCCATACAAAGCCTCAAATGGAGCCATACCAGTCGTAAACTGATAAGAGTTATTATAAGCAAACTCTACCAGTGGAAGATGTGGCTCCCAACCTCCTCCAAAATCAAGAACACACGTGCGTAGCATATCCTCTAACATCTGATTAGTACACTCTGTCTGTCCATCTGTCTGTGGGTGATAAGCTGAACTCAACCTCAACTCAGTACCCATAGCCTCCTGAAAGCTTTCCCAAAAATGTGATACGAAAATCTTATCTCTATTTGACACAATATTCAGGGGCACCCCATGTAATCTGACAATCTCAGAAATGAACAACTGAGCATACTGACCCGTGGTATAATCTGTCCGCACTGGCAGAAAATGAGCCACCTTCGTCAAACGTTCTACAATAACCCAGATGGAGTCGTGGACCCATTGTGATGTAGGTAACCCTGTAATAAAATCCATGGAAATACTCTCCCACTTCCACGCAGGTACTTCCAATGGCTGAAGCAATCCTGACGGTTTCTGATAGTCCACCTTCACCAGCTGGCAGGTAGAACACTTGGACACGAACTCAGCAATGTCCTTCTTCATCCCACTCCACCAGCATTGCCTCCTCATATCCTAGTACATCTTATCTCCTCCAGGATGTACCACAAATCGGGACCCGTGAGATTGGGTCATCACTGCATGACCCAATTCTGCCCCTTCTGGAATCACTAACCTCCCATTAAACCTCAAACCCCCATCAGAACTAACAGAATAGGACTCAGCACCCTCGGCTAAAAGTCGTACAATCTGCTCCTGGCAAAACGGGTCTGTGGTTTGGGCCTGTATTACCCTCGTAACAATATCGGATGTGACTGTCATAATAGATATGAAGGAATGGGCTACTGCGTCCTAGTGACCCAACTCCTTCCACTTCTCTTTACAGACATCCGCTACCTTATTTACCGGTCTACGACACAACGCATCAGCAACTACGTTGGCCTTCCCTGGATGATACTATATGTTGAACTGATAGTCCTTCACAAACTCTAACCATCTGCGCTGACGCATATTCAGCTGTCGCTGAGTGAACAGGTACTGCAGTGATTTGTGGTCTGTGAACAAACGGAACTTCTCCCCCAATAAATAGTGTCTCCATATCCTCAATGCAAAGACGACCGCTGCTAACTCTAGGTCATGGGTGGGGTAATTCTTCTCATGCGGCTTAAGCTTGTGGGAGACAAAAGCTATAGCCTTCTCTTCCTGCTGAAGTACTCCCCCAAGTCCCCGTAAAGAGGCATCAGTGTAAACCAGGTACTCCACACCCGGATTCAGTAAAGCAAGGACTGGTGCTGAAGTAAGCTTGTCTTTCAGCTCATCGAAAGCCAATTGACAAGAATCATCCCAAACATATGGTACCCCTTTGCGAGTCAGGTTCGTCAATGGACCCGCTATTTTGGAGAATCCCCGAATGAATCTCCTGTAGTATCTGGCTAACCCCAAGAAACTATGCACTTCCGTCGGTGTCGTGGGCTGTCACCACTCCCTCACCACTGACACTTTACTCGGGTCAACTGCTATCCCCTGCTCAGAAACAACATGCCCCAAGAACTGTACTTCTCGCAACCAGAATCCACACTTCTCGTACTCAGCATACAACTGATGCTCTCGTAAAGTCTGAAGAACTTGCCTCAAGTGCTCGGCATGCTCCTCCTCGGAGTGTGAATATATCAAAATGTCATCTATGAAGACGATGATAAACTGATCCAAGAACTCTCTGAATACTCGGTTCATTAAGTCCATGAACACGGATGGAGCATTTGTGAGGCCAAATGGCATCACTCTGAACTCATAAGACCCATATCTCGTCAAGAAGGCAGTCTTTGAAACATTCTTCTCCCTAATACGTAGCTGATGGTACCTCGACCTCAGATCTATCTTCGAAAAGAAAGTTGCTCCCCTCAGCTAGTCGAACAGATCATCGATTCGAGGCAGCAGATACTTATTCCGTATCATGACCTTGTTCAACTCCCGGTAGTCCACACATAACCTCAGTGAACCATCTCTCTTCTTCACAAACAAGACTGGAGCGCCCCAAGGTGAGGTACTCCAGCGAATGAAGCCCTGACCTAATAGCTTCTCTATCTGATCTCGTAACTCTCGCATCTCCACCGAAGCCATACGGTATGGAGCGCGTGATATAGGTCTCGTATCTGGCAATAAATCTATGACAAAGTCTATCTCTCGACTGGGGGGTAGGCCTGGTATCTCCTGGAATACATCGGAATACTCACGAACGACTGGGATCGAGTCTAAAGGAATCACAACCTCCTTAGAGGTATCCTCCTCTAAATAATACAAATGAGCGGTTGAGCCTCCCTCTGGGCGAGGCATCGCCACTACAAACATCTCTTGCCCCGGAATGGCAAAAACAATGCTCCCACCGAAGCAATCAATCATGGCTCTATAAGCTGCGAGCCAATCCATACCGATAATAAAATCGTGCTCATGCATATCTAAGACTAACATGTCTGCAGGTAATACCAAACTACCAATCTCTACCCCCACTCCCCGGCATATAAAGAAGATAAGCGACCCACTCCCCAGTGGTGAGTCTACACACGTCACTGTGCTCTCTGTTGTGGCTAACAACCCTAAGGCCTTCGCAAAATGCGTAGCTATAAAACAATGCGTCACCCTAGTATAAAAAAAAACCCGACCCATAGTACCATGAATAGGAAACATACCCTCAATCGCGGGTGGTGCCTGTGGAGCTACTGCCTGGTGGACGTTATAGACACGTTCGTACTGTAACTGCCCCTGCTGCACTGGAGCTGCTGGAATGGTTGGTAGGGCTGGCACCTGGGCTGGAGCTGGGAGGGCAGCTGGAAAAAGTGGTCTCTATGGCTCATTACGGGCACCCTGCTGCTGTGGGGCCCTATTACCCTCTGGGCAATCCTGGCGCTTATGACCATGCTTGCCGCATACAAAACACTGGCCTCTAAAGTTACCTCCCCTCTGACCCTGCTGACCACGGCCCTGCTGTTCGTTACCTCCCCACCACTGGCCCTGTTGGCCCTGATTAGCACGCTGTTGGCCCTGTTGGCCCTGTTGATTAGGCTGGCCCTGCTGGCCCTTCCTATAACCCCCAAATCCCTGTCTAGAATCACTTGAACGGAATCACTTAGTAGGGTCCCCCTGATGGGAACTCTGCTCGTGTTGACGAGTCTGTCCATGAGATGGTGCCCCACTAGCACTACTACCCCCAGTCCTGCCCTGCTGGTTGGACTCTCCTGCTCTCTTGCTTCCTTGCATATGGAAGCCGTGATCCTGGAAATGTAGTAATGCAGCATTGAGTACATCAGTGAAAGTACTCAGAGATAGATTCCCTATAAGGTACTGACGGATCCTCCAAGCTAACCCATCCACAAACAACATAATTTTCTTACTCTCAATAGGTTCCTCATCTGGCACTATGGTGAGAAGTCTCGTGAACTCCTCCTCATACTCAGCAACGGTAGAGTTATCCTGTTTCAAATTCAGTAATTTTTGCCTCATCTTAGTCTGCACGGCGGGTGGAAAGTACTTGCGGTCAAACCGCTCCCAGAACGACTGAATAGGGATCGTGTCCCTCTCCTCCAAGGTGGTAGTGGACTCCCACCACTGCAAAGCGGCCCCCACCAGCTTAAAGGAAGCCAATAACTGCCTTTGCACGTCGGTGTACTCATACATACGAAGATGTCGCTGGATGTCTTTCTTCCATTGGCTGACTGTGACGATATCTGAGCTACTAGAGAACTCAAGGGGATTTTACAAACCGTCCCTTTTGATATAGAAAAAGGGACGGTTTTAAATTCCGTCCATTAAAATAACTCGGGAAAAATCAGCGCTAAAAATCCGTTTATGCTTTAAGGGACGGTTTTAATTACCGTCCTTTTTGAGAAATACCAAAAGGGACGGTTTTTAAAAAACCGTCCCTTTTGCTACTATAAAAAAGGATGGTAATTAAAACCGTACCTTTTGGTATAGTATTAGGGACAAAATGACACGGCCGTCCCTAATACTCCCATCCCCAATATTCATTTTTCTTGTAGTGTCCCGTGCATCCCTTTCGGGAGTGCTTCAGCCGTCGTCGACTATGTGTGAGGTAAAAAATGTAGAGAGATGGAGTCTCCAGTCTATTTCACTCAAAACAGACAAAAGAAGGTGGATCCATCCCGAAGGACAGCATCAAAAGACATACTGATACATACGAAACGAAAATTGATTCGAAAAAGGTTCACACACTATGTTACGAAATGGGAAGGTGTTAGGCACCCATTCCGCCCTTGCGGTCTCTCATGGATTTCTTGTTATTTTCCTTTATTTCCCCGTGGTATGTGTGCATGTTTATATGTAGTGGAGATAGGAATCATCGACTTGTATCATGGAAGAGATAAAGCGAGTCATCCACAAGAATGTTCCTAAAAAATAATATTCGAAAATAGGATTTATGCAATTATCCTAGTGTTGATCGTTATAATGGAACGATAATGCATATGGAATAATATGCCACTAAGAACAAATATATATATATATATATATATATATATATATATATATATATATATATATATATATAATCTAAGAGAATTAAGTTGAAGAATTGGAAAAAAAGAAAGTGGGAGAAAAGTAGGACTCGAATCTCGGGTTTTACCCTGAGATGCCTACATAGACTATAGAGGCATCAAAGTCCACATAGTTCATATACATAATGAGGGGTGGGGTTTATCCCAAAAATCTAATCGGAGACTTCTCTTATGTATATGTGTGTGTGTAAAAAGGAGTTTTAGTTGTGAGAATTCCCGTTTGAGATTTATGAGAAAACCCTCTTTTTCTTATTTTTCGGGTTTTATTTATATGAAAATAAGGGATGTGCTATAATACTAAATAAAAATTATATTAGGATATGTGAGATGGATTGAATAAAAGTGCTAAGTAATAAAATAAGTTAATGCGAATTTAAGAGAATTTGATGAGAGAATTGAGAAAGTTGGACCTTCTTGAAGATGTTGAGCTTGATCTTAAATGTTGGAGAACAACCCTTTCTCTTGGATGATGATGAAGAGTAGTTAATTCACAAATTTTGGTGAAAAAGATGATGACAAGTGAGGGTTGGAAAGGTATTTGGATGTAGAAATCACAGTGACTTCGAGAAAGGTATTCTGAGTTCGCTGAGAGTGATGGATATCAGAAATTGCGTTCTCTTGAAATGAGGACGGGCCTCCTTTTTATAGGCCCAGTGCATTGCCAATCCACATAGGTCTGGTCCTTCCAATCAGTAAGTGTTTTTTAGGCACACTGCCAATGGGCAGGATTTGGAACCTGATCTTTGGCAGTCTCTTTGAGGTTCCTTCAAAAAATGGTCGTAAAATGCAAATCGTTGATTCGAGTCGTGCACGGGGTGAACCGATGGAAAGGTATTTCATACACCTTAGAAAGTCCTTTGGACGGCTCCCTGGTTCGGGAGATGACTTCAGGTCAAATGTGGCTTGGAAGCGTTCGTCGGTCCTTTGTATGGGGGATTATCAGACGCAAATGGATCGTTCGTCTGCACGGTAAGTCATAATCACGCACGGGGTGGACTGTTGGAAATGTTTTGAGATGTACTTTGGCATTACAAAGAGTTTGACCCGGTTTTAGGAGCTGACTTTGGTCAATTGGGGCCTGGGAGCATTCGGTGACCTTTCGGAGTAAAATGAATCATTCGTCCATACCATAAGTCAGAATCATGCACGGGGTGGATCGTTGGAAAGGGGTTTTAGTGCCCTTTGAAGATTTATTCAGTCTCGATCGAGCTGAAGAGTTGAATTTGGTAAGACGGAGCCCGAGAGCGTCCGGTGACCTCCCGATCAAGTTTCGGGGGAAAATAGGTCATTCGTCCGCACCGTAAGTCAATATCGTGCACGGGGTGGACCGTTGGAAAGGCCTTTTAGTGCTCTTCAAGGATTCATTCAGTCTTGTCGTGCTGAAGAGTTTGAATTTTGGTCAAACGGAGCCTGTGAGTGCCCGATGGCCTCTAGGTCAATACTCGGGGTATGACTTAGGTTTGTAGTGATGAAAGGAGGTGTTAGGGACCTAAGGATCGTTTATGGGGTGCTAGAATGGGGTTTTTACACTCATGTCCTACTATAGCATCCACCATCTGATCAATACGAGGCCGGGGGAAACTATCTTTTAGGCAAAATTTGTTTAAATGAGTGAAATCTACACACATCCTCCATTTCCCATTAGCTTTGGGCACAATAACAGCATTAGACAACCACTCAGGGTATATGACCTCTCTGATGAACTTGTTCTCTTCAAGATTTCTGACCTCGTCTCTGATGACATAATACTTTTCCTTTGCGTATACTCTTCTTCTTTGCTCGATGGGCTTGGCATCTTCTATAACATTGAGCTTATGGCACATAACGGGCCCAATACCCGGCATGTATGCATGGCTCCAGGAAAAAACACTTTGTCTATTCCTTAACATCTTTACTAGTTCCTCCTTGATCTCAGGCCTAAGGGCTTTGCCGACTTGGATGTTTTTTTTGACACGTCCTCATTGAGGGTGATGGATTATATCTCCTCCTTGGCTTCTCCCTTTTTGAGCTTTGTTTCATCCCTAGGATCAAGTGTGTCGATGTTGTACATGGTTATTTCCATCTCATGAGCCTCTCTCTCTCTTCTACAGAGTTGAAGTAGCATTCACGCATCGATTTTTGGTCACCTTGCACTTCCCGTATTCCATAAGTAGTCAGGAACTTTAGCATTTGGTGGACCGTTGAAGGGACGACCTCAAATTCCTTGAGGTCTAATCGTCCTATGATGAGGTTGTAAGCTGAGAAGACATTTCCATCAATAAAAAAGAAATTGATTTTTTTGGTCAACCTTTTAGGCCATTCATCTCCCATTCTAATATCCATTTCATACATACCCAATGGATAAACCTTTTCACTGCTGAAGCCAATCAACTGATGATGATAAGGGACAAGCCTAGCTTTGCTGAGGCTCAAGATCTTAAAACAGGGCCAAAACATAACGTTTATAGAACTACCCCCATCAACGAGGATCCTCTGAACTTCACACCCATGCACCCTTGTTGTGATGACTAAACGTTCATCATGGGGAGCTAAGATACCCTTGAAGTCAAGTCATGAGAAGTTAACCATGAGTGTGTCCATATCTATCTTCTTTCTCTTCTCGCACTTAACCTTTGTAGATGCCAAGTTCATAACCTCGGATTTAGTCACTTCTTTAGCCTCTGCCATATGAGCCATGCGATCAGCTACCTCTGAGCAACCCCCTGCTAGTCCCCCACGGATAGTGTTCACATTGAAAGAGATCATACCGACCCTATTCACTAGGGCATTGTCGTCTTTTGGTGGGAGGTCAGAGTCATCATCCTCATCATCTGAGTCATCAGCTCTTCTAGTAGGGACATCTTCCCGGCATTTATCTTTTCTTTTCTTTTCTTTTTAGGGTCGTCTCTTCCCCCCTTAGAAGCTCTACCATCCACATACTTTGTGAGCTTTCCAAACTTCAACATTTTCTCAATCTTATCCTTTAGGGCAAAACACTTGTCAATTAGATGGACATGATCTTGGAGGAACTTACACCATAGATTTTTGTTTCTCTTATGTGGAGGAGCCTTCAACTTCTTCGACCATCTCAGGGATTTATCATTCTTTATTTCATTGAGGATATGTTCACAGCTCACAGTTAAAGGAGTGTAGTGTGCAAACTTATTGTCTGTAGTTCTCTTCTTTCCATCCTTCTTCCTTTGAAACTTCCCATTATTACTTCCATTCTCATCCTCATACTTTGCATCCATTGATTCTTCTACATTCATGACCTTTCCAGCTATTGCTAATAGCTCGGTCATAGACTTGGGAGGGTCTTTAGCAAGCTTTCAAAGTAGTTTTCCCTTCTGAAGTCCTCCAATAAGGGTTGTAGTGGCTATGCTCTTTTCATAATATTCTACCTCCAATTTTTCCTTGTTAAACCTCGCGATGTAGTCTCCAAGGCTTTCCTTCTTCACTTACTTTACATAAAGCAAGTGAGTCATCTTCTTTTGAGGTCTTACCCCAAAACATAAGTTATGAATAAATCATTCGACTAAACCTTTAAAATTTTCAACTGAACTTTAAGAAGAGACGTGAACCAGATATATGCAGCCACAGTCAAAGTTCTTGAGAAAGCTTGTCACCTCATCTCATCAAAGATTGAATAAATGTCTACTGCAGATTGATACATTTTAATATGATGGATAGGGTTATTACTACCATCGTACTTGGGAGACGCCACTGGAGGTTTAAATTTGGCAGGGGTTGGAAAATTAATAATCCTTTCTACAAATGGTGAGCCCTCTAAGTACCCCCTCTGTAATGGGTCTCGACTTTTTATGAGCTTCCCTATATTCTCTTCCAACCTCTGAATAGAGTCATTCCATGGTTTGGCAACTTCAGCTTGGCCGAGGTCGTCCCCAACCACTTATAAAGGGTGAATTGAGGGTTCCCCACCTCCCGCGTAACGTTAAATATTGACCTCCCCTGACCACGGTCCCGTTCATGATGAGGTCGAGGATCACCACCTTCCCTTTTTTATCTCGCTATGCTTCTTGACCTGGATAGCCTTTGCCTCAGTTCATTAATTGGTCCGAGCCTTTTAAAGGCCGACCCTCTACTTAAGAGATCAAAATCTGACCCTCTCTGTTTTACATCACCATCTCATCTTTCACACTGACCTCGGCTCTGCTGTACATAATGTACATTGTTGTTTGAGACCTCATACGGCTCCCAATATTTTGTTAGGGTATCTTCTACCTCAATGTCGTCGTACATATTCTCAGGGAAAGGGTTTCCTTGCCTTCCCAGGTGTAAACACCTAGGGTCAGTAATATCCCTCCTACGTTGAGGACTGGGTTGGTCCTTTCGTGATGCATGCGATGGTCCCCTGGCCTCATGCTATGATTGAGCAACCATTGGAGTAATCATATCCGGTGAGACCTCAGGTGGTCTCATTATGTTTTGACTTAGCTGGGAAAATTTCTCCTACATCACTTGTTGAGTTGTAGCCAAGGACTTTAAGGCTGCTACCACCTTAGCCATTTTGTACTGCGGTGGTTCCTGGCTGGAACTGGGTCCTCCAGCACCAGATGGTGGAGATAGAGCTTGGAAACCTTAAGGGAACACTTTCAATGGTGAAACATCTCCACGCGAAGGGTGAGGCCTGGTTCACCACCAGTGTCTTCGGTGAGGTTAAGCAGTAAAAGAGGAAAAGATGAATCTTCTCTTTCCCACAGACGGTGCCAAACTGATGATGTTTAGAATCAGCAACACCAGATAAGAGGTGATGAGCTCAAATAGTAACAACAATGGCAACAACAAAGTTATGTATGTATGTAAGTATATAGAAGGGGGTGAGTGTAAAAGAAATGAAGGTAATGATGTATAGTGGTTCAACCAATCTGGACTACATCCACTGTGAGTGTGTGTGTAATTTCACTAGATGAAGGCACTAATGGCCATAGATACAATCTCTCAATCTTTATCTCTCTCGTGTGTAAACCAACAGAGTTTCAGCTAGGGTTGTGATTCTCCATCCCTTTACCAGGTAGAGGAAGACCTCTATATATAGTTCTTGGGAGGTTTAATGCACCCTCTAAGCATGCAATGAGCATGCGTATGAGGATCGAACCAGTAAGATAATGACACATGGCTGATCTTATATAGATAATGATGACCACAATATTCCCTCACGTGAGAGGAATAATTCAGTTATAACTAATTTTCCCACGTGTTCCAAACCTTACATGTGCTTGCAAATGCTCAGACTTATGTCCTTAACTGATGTAACCTCGGTGTAGATGAGTACGAGGTTGGTGAAGTTCGAAAGTGTTGCTTTGTCTTGTCAATAACCATGATGACCTCGACTGGGAAGACTGGTCGAGGTTAGGCACAGAGGTGAGATATAACATCGGCTCAAGCAGAGTAGGATGTTGACAATAACCTGTCCCCATAAGGCGCTGTTGACCTCGGTTACTGCAGAGTCGAGGTTGGTAGTAGAGATTCGACCTTACAGAATACGAGATGGCAGTTGTGAGCGTCTTGTCAACTTGGTTGTGAGACAGGCCGAGGTTAGTGACTCCAAGTACGAGGGTTCACTTTGGGCATATCAGTGTACATGGAGAATATTCTACAAGTTTGTGAATAGTAGCATGAGGTACACATGAATAATAAAGGGGAACATGCGAATAGGGGAATATACAAGAAATAAAACACCCATGTAAACGGAGTCTATCCCTCTTAAAAATAGTCCTAGGCAGAGTCTCCACTATGGCCATCCCGGGTGACACGGCATTAGTTTTGGGGGGAATGAGGAGGTTCTCTCGAGTAAGAGCTGCATCGCGATCTCGCACCCTTCTCTTCGAAAAGATGCTTTAGCTGTCGTCGATGTGGGGTGAGTGTAAAAAGATAGATTTGCCAGTCTATTTTGCACAAAACAGGCCAAAGAACATGTTCCCTCTTCAAGAGAGAGACATCAAGGACAAATTGATGGATACGAAACCAATAGATCGGAGGTCCAGGGGATACGTTATAGAATGGGAAGGTGTTAGGCACCCATCCCGACCTTTCGGTCTCTCATGGGCAAATGTTAATATTTTCCTTTATCCTCGTGAAGTGTGTGTATGTGTTTATATGATCGAGATCGGAATCCTTCGACCTATACCATGGAAAAGATAGGGTGAAGTCATCCACTGGAATATTCCCAAAATAATAACAAATGTAGAAGATAGAATATGACCGTTCATCGAGATATTGATCGCTGTTGGGAAACGATAATATATGTGGGATGAGACGTGAACAAGCAAATTATATATATATATATATATATATATATATATATATATATGATAATAATGAGGGATTTTGAGAAATGTGGAAAAATAAGAAAAATTGGAAAATTAGTAAATTGGACTCGAGTCTCGGATTTTAATCCGAAAAGCCTATGTAGCCTATGAAGGCATCAAAGTTCATGTAGTTCGAATCTAGAATAGGGGTGGGGTTTATCCCATAGATTCGAACTAAATTTTATTAGCTGTGCACACATAGAAAATGTGTTTTTTAGCTTTGAAAAGTGTGGTGGATAATTCCGTTCGAAATTTACGGGTGTAACCCTCTTTTATTTGTTTTTGTTTTTTTATGAAAAATAAAGTATGTGCAATATATTAATAAAAATTTAGATGTTAATATGTATGAATGAAAGTGTAACTAGATTATGAACCTAAAGTAACTTATGCAAAAACAAGAAATTTAAAAGAGAGGGAGAAGGAATTGTACCTTCTTTGGAGCTTGATCTTGGATCTTGGATGAAATATTTTAAATGTTTATGGATGTTGGTAAGAGAGAAGGATATTTTCCAAATTGGGTGTGAAAAGGATGGGTATTTAGGCTTGAATGAATGGAACTTCCCATATGGAATTTCGCTGACTTCGAGAGAATGTTGCTGAGATCATTGATGCTGATGGGTTTGTTGTGTATCTTGGGAATGAGGTCATGGACCTTATTTATAGGGATATATGTGGGTTCTTATAACCCTACCCCAGGAGGTGCCTATCGTCACGTCACCCTTGACACTGTGCTAATAGATAGGGTTTAGGACCTGCTAATTGGCAATCTCATGCGGATTTTTTTGGAAAAACGATCATAGCGCACAAACCATTGATTTTAATCACGCACGGGACATACCGTTGGAAAGTTATTTCAGAGACCTTCGAGAGATCTGGCTCGAAAGTTCACGTCGGTCCTTTAAATGGGATATCGCCGAACGTAAACAGATCGTTCATCCATATGGTAATTCAGAATCGCACATGAGGCAGACCGTTGGAAAGGTTAGAAGATTTATTTCGACAGTCCAAAGAGTTTTGCTCAGTTTGGAATGTTAACCTTGGTCAAACGGGGCCCAAAAGAGTTCGGTGACCTCTCAAAGTAAAATGGATCATTCGTCCGTACCATAAGTCAGAATCGTGCATGGGGAGGATCTTTAGAAATGGTATTTAGTGTCCTTATAATATTCAATCAGTCTCATTCAAGCTGAAGAGTTGAATTTGGTTAAATGGAGTCCAGGAGCACCCAGTGGCCTCCAGATTTATTTTCGAGTGAAAACTGATCATTTGTCCGATCAATCATGCAGTTTCACACACGGGGTCGACCATTGGAAAGGTATTTCAGTTCCCTTCTAAGATTTAAAGATCTTTCACTCTGTTGGTGGAGTTGGTTGGGGTCAATTCGGGGCCCGAGAGTGCTCTATGGCCTCTGAATCAGTTTTTAAAAGTGAAATTATTCATTCGTCCGAACCGTTATGTCGATTCGTGCACGAGAGGACCATTGGAAAGGGTATTCGGAGCCCTTCAATGATTCAAAGAGCTTTCTCATTAATGAAAGAGTTTACCGGAGTTAAATGGGGCCCATGGGAGCCTGATGGCCTCTAGATCGGTACTCGGAGTGCGACCTAGGTTTTCAGTGAAAAGGGTAAGCGCTAGGAGTCTAAGGAGAGACTTAGGGAGTCCTAAAATGTGGTGTGTACATTTTCCCTATTAAAAAGGTCCACAAATCTAGGAAGTTAGTTTCGGAAACAATGGTAAGCCATGAACTATGTATTTATTCACTAATCTCTCAAGATCTCTAAAGAGCACATGACCTTGTCCTTGATGCCAATGGTCCATAAAGGATATCGAAGTATTGTTACAATCAAAGGAGGACTTGGGAATGATTCCATAACAATTATCCTTGGTCCTCATTATTTATAGCAATAGTTCACCGGATTAAGAATACCTTATATTCAGATCGGTGAAACCTTACCACAAAGTTTGCATTGAACATTTGGCTTATGTTAATCAAGCTTACTTTGAACCCTTAGACATATAACATTTATCTATCTTAAGAAATCCGGGCGTCTCAATATGAACACATCTTAAAATGATAGACCTACTCTCTTCCCCAAAGGTGACTTTTTCTCCCTTGAAATCCACAAGGTTGATAAAAAATCACTTTCCATCGGTTATGTGCCTAGAGCACCCACTATCAAAATACCATTAGGAATTATCTTAAACCTTGAGAGAAACATGAACAACAAGGGATTTGTTATGTTGATTCGTCACCAAAATGAAGGTAACACTTTATTTGCTCTGATCGTTGTTGGCTCTAGTCATATCATTAGAATTGTGCTCAAAAGGCATAAACATCCTTTGAAATTATTCATTATGCTTCGAGAATTGGTGACTGGGAACTCGACTTGCTCTCTAAGACTGGAAAAGATACTATAGCAGTTCACTGGAGTATGTGTATGTTGAGTTCTTCCTAACTTGTAGAAAAATTACCTAAGGTGACCCCCCTTTTTGAATGTGAAAACACAGACATGTTTGGGTCTACCTTGGTTAGATTGTTTAGGTTGAACTCTCTTTGGTGGGTTAAGTCGTGGACCATATGGATCCAACACGAACTTAGGAACCGGTTTCATTTTTGCATGGGAAGTGGATGCACCATCGTATCATATTCCTTTCCTATCATTAAAACCTAAATCGAGATCGAGGAATATCTTACCTACCTTCTTCGATGTATCCTCTATAGTAACCTTGACCCCTGGGCACGTTCAAGTTCTTTGTTGAGTTGAGATAAAAGGGATTCAATTTTCTTATGAGTCTCTAATGAAGCTTGAAGAAATCTTATAAGACTAGCCACTTTGTTGGACAAGTCGCCATTTTCCTTATCTACTAAAATGACTATCTTTCCTAATGAAACTCTCATGTAGGACTCGATCTATCTCAACTCCTTCTCTAAATCTAGCACCCTAAGGGCCAAATTTGTATTTGCTTTTTTATTTTGTAGGAATCGATGTAAAGCTCGACGTAATCATGTTGTAGGATACTTTCTCCCTCACGCAAAACTTCATATCCCTAACTTTTTCCTAAAATTACTAGACTCACTGTTGAGGTCATCATGTTTCACAACTTCCTCACTAGCGTGATTTGTACTCGATGTACTAACATGATTGTCCATGAATGCAGTGAATTTACATCCTTACGAAGATTTGTCCTCGAAATCCACCAACTAGAGTGGCATTTTAGGCAACTTGCCCTATATCTTTAACCTTGTAGCACACTCATGAGCTTTTTTACCTTTACCCTCACACTCCTAACATCTCTCCTCATCTTTCTTAGGGTATTGTCCACTCGTTTTTTCAAAAGATTTCTTTCCCGATTTAAACTTTTTATCATTCCCAAAACCATTGTTTTCTCTGGAAGTTTTTTTTCTTATCTTGAGATTTTTTTTTGAATTTTTTTAAAAAAGTCAAAGATCATAAAGACCAAAATCATACTCGGAGTCATAAGAAATTTCCTCTTTATTTTTATAATGAGTTCAAGACAGTGCTTTTTTCCTTATGCTTAACAGTTTTGGGAAGCATATTGGTTTCATGTGTTTGAAGGTATCCTACAAGTTCTTTTAACCGAAGCGTATATAAAATTCCTAGTGAATTAAGGACAGTGACCTTAGGAATAAAGTGGGATAGTAGGGATCTTAAAATATTTTCACAATGCGGGTCTCAGGAATTATCTCACCCAAATTTAAACTAATATTGACAATATCAGATAATCTAGCATAAAATTCATCAAAAGTCTCATATTCTAGCATAGTGATAGTTTTAAACCATGTGGTGAGATTTTGTAGCTTAGAAGATTTCACAGCTTTGATACCCTCGTCAGTGAGTTGGAGGATATCCAATTCTTCCTTAAACATGATGCACATCATGATGTGGTGAAACTCGTTGGGGTGAGGGCTCCGAAAATTGCACTTAAATCGCGGGAGTTATAATTACACCATTTTAAATCATCCTATGTCCAAGTAATGACATGTTTAATAATTTCGACACTGTCGTTAGTCATAGTTGGTGGTATCCACCTTCCTTTACAAACAAGTCAGTCTCTCTCATCAATCGACTTTAGTACTGACCTCATTTGAGTTTTTCTATATGCATAATTTGACCCATAAAAAATAGGAACCCTATTATACAAATTATCCATATATTCCCAAATCTAAATATCACACAATAAATTAGTGTAACCTGCTCTGATACCAATTTGAAAATGCAAGGCTATATGGAAATATTTGTATCATAGGTTACACACACAAAGATCCAATTTCTAACCAAATTTTATCTTGATCATAACTTGATGTGCATGCAAGCTGGAGTCCAAAATAAATGTTCCAAAGCACACAATCAAACCAACCCAAATAGAAGAATTTTTTGAGAAAACATCCATTTTGGGAAAAACCTATATTTTAGCACCATAAAAGAGTTTGACGGACTCGATGACTTACATACTACTTCGATCTCAACTTAGTATAATGTAAAGGGTCCTAAAATCCTTGACAAAAAGTGATTCATTTCAGCATCACCCACATAAAGCAACTATTTTCTCGCTATCTACTGATTCGGAAGTGAAATCCTTTCTTCTTAAGTAGATTCCCAATTCCACAGTGAGTCGTAGAGAAACCTCTACAAGGGTTTGATGTAGTGTATGGAAATTATGATTGACTAAACTTAGCAAATCATATTTAGGGATGTATGATTTCGAAATCAGAAGTGTTTCTATGAAATAAAAGGTCAAAAATTTTTGGTGTGGATATGTCAATTGATTTTGGCCAAAAGAGTTATGTAAAACATTCCAAAAGAATCTTCTTTTATTGAAAAACATAATTTTTGAGGAGACAAACTAGTTCGAACAAAAATTGGACTTCATTTGAACAAAACCAAGTTTCATTCTATTGAGGTTCAATCTCGTTCAAACAAAAGGCTTATCTCGTTCGAACGGGCTTCCAACCAACTTCCAACGAGGTTTGTTAATGAAAACAGAGACCACTAATTAGATGCTCGTTAGAAGTTTGTTCTAACGAATTTAGGACTTCGTTCCAGCTTAATTTAACCTTGTTGGAATGAGAAGAAAGTATCATACTAACGAGATGGCAATCTCATTCGAACAAATTAAATTAAAAAGAAATTTATTTTGAAACTAATTTTTATAAAAAATTAACTCGAGTAAAAAATCATTCTGGAATATATTTAACTGAGAAATAATCAAAAACTCAAATCCTTACCTCCATAAAGTGTTCGTGATGATTCCAAAAACTTGAAATTTGGAAATAATGTTCGATAAATAACAAGTTTTCAAAAATCATGGAAGCATCTGCGGATGTAGTGTTCGATTTGTACTGGGATATGCCACATAATCTAAACTGCGAGAAATTATAAAATCTTGCTCTCACGGCTACTTGGTTTTTCAATACGAATTGAGCCTCTAATCGTCCTCTCTTATAAAAATCCATCATGTTCTTCAATAATCACATTTACTGAATCCTCAACTTGATTTTTCACTGAGAGAAACTGTAAGAGGGTAAAAATTATTCCTTTTTTTTTCCATTTAAGACCTGGATTGAATCTTTCTCGATTGTCAACTTTCCATTTCCTTACATATATTCCATTTTTTAAGGTGCTTGTATTGATTTTCATTATTTATTTGATCTATATTCCTATATTTAGGATTTAGTCTCACATTTTAAATCAATGTTTGGTGCTTTTGCCATTCTTTACCATTTATGTGACTTGTTTTTTTTTAGCATTTTATTTTATCATAAATTTTAATATTTATCTTGTTGTTATGTTGTGTAGTTATTTTGAAGTTGATTGGAATGCTTAAATGATTGGGCTACCATTGAGTTAGTTAACATCGTTTAGGTTTCTTCTCTACCTAAATGTTATCCAATCGTGAGAAGTGGTCCCCTGGACTACTTTCCTTCTTGTCCATAAAATATAATCCATTACTTATTGGATTAAGAGGGTATTAAGGAGATTTAAGGAAATGAATAGGGGTATATATACCCATGTTCCCCTTAATATTGTTCAACCTCTATTTAGGTAACACACATTATAATAAGACCATGGGATAATCCATTGTGATTTATTTGAGTCCATAAGTTTTGAACCACATCTCTCTTCAAATATTAAATTAAGAAGTCTTTAATTCATGGCCTCCAAAAGCATTGGTTTTGAGATGGTTAGGAGAAGTTCAGATGAAATGAATTAGGATCATAAGACTTCTATCAAAATATCCCTAGATACATTGGATATTCAACCAAATATGCTTATTTTCCTCTCCTTTCTTCCACTAGAACATCTCTAGTTATAGCTCATATTTAATCGGGGAGTGAAATCTCATCCTTAACTAAGGTTTCCTATGACCCGGCTAGGACAGATGTAGTGAATCACCCATGCGATATCTCTTTGTATAAGATCATAGATGTGACACCTCACTTATTTAAATACTGATTGATCAATCCTTTATAAAAATAAATCAAGAATCTCATCTGGTTCATTTTTAGCATCACTGTCGAAAACTGTTTTATTACTAACCACTAAGTATTCAAAAAGCCGGTGCCAAATTTTATCTTTTTATTAAACAACAATGACATCTGGATACAAGTACAATAATCAAGACATTCGTGCACTAATAATGAATCTGAACTAATCAAAAGATAATTATCTAAATAAAAATAATACTGAATAATCCATTGGTTCCCAATACAACAGACCAACAAAATATCTAATGAAATAAAGTGAGCACACAAATACAAAGTCTGATAAACTGAATAAAATGAACTAACTAAAGGGGTGACAAACGTAAATGGAATAACTGAATTGCATCCTACTCTAGGAATGAAGTGACTCAATTCTCTCATCCAAATCCTGCAAGCATCCATAATTGCTGCAGCTACCATCCCTGGAACAGATCATCAAGTTTGGTGTCCCTGTGGATGGATACCTAAAAGGTTTTGAAAATATTTTTCAAATGAGTCGGAGCCCAAAGTATTTTGAAAACATTTAACAAATATTTATCTCTATTGAAAAGAAGTTATTGATTACACATGTTAGTTTAACTCATACTCCCATAAGTTCCTCACCTCTAATCTAATGTGCACGCCTAACATCATCTACCTAGCCATGCTACCCAGTCCCACTAGGTCGTATCAATAACTGTCTAACCACTAACAGGTTTGTCTCCCCCATACCGCCCATACATTACGCTACAGTAACTCCCCCGTTCTGCCTATACAGTACGCTATCGACTACTAATAATTAACATTACCCGAATGTTATTATTAAACCATAGCTAACATTTCACGAACGTTATTCTTAAACCATTCTATTAAGTTACTATATTTAAACCTTCTTTAAATATACACTATCCAACTATATTACTTTCATGCACTAAGTAGATTATCTCATAATTAAATCAATTATAAAAATACCTCATCTATCCTTCCTACATTACACACAAGTAAAATAAATTACCCAAGTGTATATATATATATATATATATATATATATCATATCCCGGACTGGCCACCGCGATGCGCACTTGCATAATTTTCTATCAAGTCCATGTACCTCTCGTACCAAATCAAGGACTATCGGCTCAGAGTGTCTACTTGAAACATAAATCAAACAAAATATAATGGAGGCGAACATAGTTCTAAGACTTTGGGCTACGCACATTCCTAATGCACCCGAATGACCGTTCACACTATCATACACACAAGTAGTGCACACTCCCTAAGTTTTATGCTCTCGGGCACAAGTCTAAAATCCCCCCAATGGGCTCATCAGGATAAGACTGTCCACGCGTAAAATCTCCAATGATAGTAGGCAGCATAGGTATGTTAACATATAAAGATTGTGTAATAGGCATACACACAACCTATCCATATGTCTCATATATGTATACACACAACCTGTAAATATAATTTGTATAGGTATACACCCAACCTATAAATATAATCGTTATAGGTATGCATGCAATCTATAATTATAACTCATATAGTTATACACAAAACCCATAAGTATAATCCGTACGTAGTATAAAACTCTCTAATACTCGACGAAATATCGATACACCAATTCACTTCTTATTGTAAATTCTCGTGTCTGACTCACTACTTGAAGGTTCACAATTGTCACTTAAGTTATTTCAATAGTAAAACTAACACTAACCTACTGGTATTAATCTTAGGTTATCGTTTATTCTCCCCATAACCTCAAATTATAGGTTCTTGATACGCAACATAGTCGATTAACTATTTTGGTCTTATACACCATTTTACCCTCATTGAGATTAACCCTGGCCTTAACCGTATGCCCCTGATCTTCTCTAAGTCCCTATAGAGTTGTAATCACATCACCAAAGTTTTCTCATACCCTTTTGTAGAAAATTCATAAATAATTCAAAAAAATTTAGAAAACTACAAAACTAGCGGCCACGTGTTCATAATGAAAAGATCGATATCCATGACCAAAACTTAGGGGTCGTTAGAACGACATACTAATCTCGTTAGAATGATCTAACCGATTTCTGATAGCTTCTTCCCAAACTCGTTTGTCTCCATTTTTAACACCACAAACCTTCATGAAACCTTCTGGAATTATTACCCAACATAACCAAACATCTAATATATGTTTAGGGACGATTTGTAACACTAATAACACATCAAAACTATATGAAATCCATCCAAGAACAGGTCAAACCATAAATTCCTCAAAACTATTTTCTTCATGTATTCTTATCAAAATTCCCATAATTCTTTCTTGTTATTCTTCATATATATACTGGTTTTGAGTTATTTATATGAAAGGATTTATTCTACAGGCAAATCGTACCCCAAATCATGTGTTCTAATCATTTAAATTCCAAGAACCCATTTAAAGCAACATATATAAAACCCTACACTACATGGTTATTATAAAATTTCAAAAATATGCAAGATAAACACTTGCCTTTGTTCCAACATGTCTGATTTTATGCAGAATTGTGGTGTGGTTGGTTTTCTTTTTTCCCAATCTATGCTTCAGCGACGGTGGTGGTGCAAAATGTTATGGGAAAGCTTTAGAAATCCTCTCCTTCCTTATCTCGTGAACTCTCTTAGGTTTTGCAACTGTTAACCCTAACTTCCCCAACAGATAAGCTGATGTACACATTTAAAATTCTAGGTCTCTTTTCCTTAAAATTTAAAAAGACCAAAATACCTTTTTGGGGTGCCGATTTGGCCTAAATATGCATCGGGATCTAAACAAACCCTCGAGTACACTTTTCTGACTATTTTGACCTTTCTGGACACACCAGCACACTCTAAATGATCATTTGGATGATTAATAAATAAGTCACAACTTATTTCATAAATTTAAGTCCCGACATGACTGGCATGCGCGTCCTTAAAAAATTAGTGTAACTGCCGAATTTCTCACTCATAACAATCATAATGCATTTCACTAAGTAATACTCAGTATTCTTCATAAAAATAAATATCAACCCTTATCACACTAATTAATATTTATTTTAATCCGGATTATTTTCCCATTTTAAATTAATTAATCCCCATATACAAATCATTAAAAATCATGGGGTGTTACAATAGAGTATAGTGATTTATATACCATACCATTAAGCATCCTATATAGTCTCCTTAGAAGGGCAACAAGAGCCTATGATCTAGTTTATGATGGGGAGATTTCAATCTCTCAATCTGATCTAGCAATGGGGCTTGACCTACCTCAACACCCTATTATTATAGGCATCTTGAGGGGTTATGGTATTACCCCTCAATTTTCCCTCTTATATGACGTTACTGGGATCTATGGTTTATTGGAAGGAGAGTTTATGTCTAGATATCAAAAGGATAATTTTTAGCTTCATCCCTAGTTTCAAGGATAATTCTAAGGCACCAGGGTATTACTATCTTTCCCCTAGGCAACACAACAAAAATTGGTCATGGTGGACCAATTCAGTAGCCCCTCATGGAAAAATAATTTTTTCATTGTTCGAAGTCGGTGGGAATTCCTCCACCATAAGATTGAGAGGATCCTGAATATTCCTTCAAAATCAAGCAGCCCATCACCCAGTGGTATTTCACTTCTCTTTTAATTAAAATTTGAGTCTTTAGCTTCATATATTTTATCATTGACTATTTATTTGATTTGTCTCTAGAGTAAAAAGCTCCCTGGATTACACAACCCGAGAATAAGTTGGTAGATAAATACTACCGATTAAATCCTAATATTTATAATAATATATTTTCCCTTGGCAATCTTATTCCTTTCATCTATACTGTTGCCCCATTTTTGTTAGAGCAGTAAACTCAAACCATTCTTTATGCAAAAAAATTAATTATTGATTTTATTATTAAAATAAATCATTTTTTCCTATTTTGATGAGAATAATGTATTTACATAATGATTACATTATTTTATATATTGATGTTGTCTTTTATTCTTCTTAGTAGATGTTCTAGTGCGAAGAGTATGACTTACACATAGAGGAATAAATCGTTAGTTCTTGTGAAATATAAGTTGTATCATTCACAATCTTAGATGCATCTGAACACACCATCAATAGGGTTATAGCATAATATTTTAGCAGGTCTACCTTGATTACTGGAAAACAATATAGTTTCAACTTATTGTGCTAGTACACTTTGTGTGTATTGAACGGGACCACTTTAAGTTCATTATCTTTATATTATATTTATAAGATAATGTACACCTCTTGATTATTAGGTTTACTCATGGCTCTTAATTCATATATAATTAATGGACACATTATCTAGTTATTTATTATTTTCACCTATGGGTGAGATTAATTATTGGATCAATAATCTTAATAGATTGGGTAATGGTGATTAATGTATGGAAAAACTCTTTTAGTAAATAAGTTAAGCTGGACCCCTTAAGGGCTTAAAGAAATTTATCAAATAAATTATCAGTAATTTATTTTATTAATAGGTATCGGTAACCTTAACGCGGTGATAATTTTGTAATTGATAATAAGTAGATCGAAATGAAGTTTTAAGTTAAGGAGTGAGGTGTAAATTACTATTATCTAGTAGTATTAATTATAATTATTGAATTGGGATTAGAATCTGGGTTGAGTTAGGTTTTCTCAGGCCCATTAGGAGCCACATACTTATCTCTCTTTAAGGTCCCTACCATTGGCTATATATATGAACCTAAGACTCCTTTTTCCTCAACCAAGACGTCACTCTTGAGACTCAAAAACCCTAATTTGTATTAGTGAGAAAGAGAGGCACCAAATCGGAAAAATAGAGAAGAGAAGATGGTAACGAAGGAAGAGCCCATACTCTGCTCGTGAACGTGCATATTGAGAATAGGGTAAAAGATCGTGAGGTGCATCGAGATTGCATTCTAGATCAATCATCATCACATACTACATGTACTAAGATGAGATCAAACCAAGGAGATCTTGAAGGTAAACCCTAGTTACGCATTATAGGATTTCACATATGTGTAATTTTTTTATAGTTCGATTTATACGCATATTCAACATACCTTGGGGTTACTTCTCCAACAAGTTTAGCCTTCAACTAAAGACAACGATGGTAAAAATGATAATTCCCAACACATATTTTCTAAGTTTTAATCATTGGATCGGCTCATACTGACTTGTTTAATTTTTGAAGCTTCACACTCCAACTCATATTCAATAGGATATCCCTCTTAATCTATTCAGAAAATGGATCCCAAGTCTATGGATCGTGTCACCATTGTTACATTGAAAGAAAAAGAAGGACAATGATAAGAAATGACCGATCAAAGATGATTCTTCAGCCGATCTGAAGCAACTAAGAACTTCTTAGGGGCATTATAGTACCTCATACATTTATTATTCATTAAATTTTGTGTGCTTTATATATTAATTTACTTAGGTAAAATTAAATTTGATTTTAGTAAATATGAATTAGCGAGAAAAAAAATTTAAAATTTATTTTAATTATTATTTACTTGTGTGTGATATGCCCCAAGTGTAACCTCGGCCTAGAGACACCAACCTCGGCCGAGATGATGGCCGAGATATTGATCAACCCTAGATAAGCCATGGGCCCATGATATCATCCCTTGGCCAGACCATGGTCAACCCAGGCCGACACTATCACCTACATTTCCAATGGACACTACGCGCATCACAGGCATCAACAGGACTCTCGTACACCTGGGTATGGCAATCTCGGCCGAGTGCAGGCCGAGGTGACAAGAAGCCTTAGTAATAGTCAGCATGGAATCAGTCCAACCTCGGCGGGGGACAACCCCAGCATAATGTCTCGTCTGAGATCAGGCCGAGACTCCCTATGACACATCTCGGATTGAACGAACATCAAGCCTTTACAGCTCGGCCTCTCCTAGGCCGAGGTCATCCACCAATATGGCGGTCGAGCATCTGTTGACATTTGGATAAGGACACCTGGGCACAAATCAGTTGTAACAAGATTATTCTCCACACGTGGGGAGAATATTTCATCATCATTCCTTACATGTGACAGTGACAGGTAGCACTCCCACATTGGTGAGGCTACCACACACATGCTCATTACATGCATGGGGGGTACATTACACCCCCTTGGTACTATATATAGGGGTCACCCCTACCTTGCAAAAGGATCCCAGTTATTCAACCCTAGCTAAAACTCTGTCTAAATCTACAGTAGAGAGAGAGAGCTTGAGAGATTGTATCCATGGCCATTAGTGCCTTCATTCAGTGATATTACTCACACACTCACAGTGGACGTAGGCCAGATTGGCTAAACCACTTATGTACCGGTGTACTCTCTTCTTCTCCTTACCTCTTTCTCTTATCCCTTTACATAACTGCTCTGCCATTGTTATTCTTACATTGAGCTTGGAAACACCTTATCTGGTGGTACTGATTCCGGCATCATCATTTTGGCGCCGTCTGTGGGAAACGTGACGCTATCTCTTCCTCTTTTTCTGCTTAACCGCACCGGAGACTCTGGTGGTGAATCGGGAACCACCCCTTGCGTGGAGCTGTTTCACCATTGAAAGAGGTCCTTTAAGGTATTAAGATCACTTTCTACTCAAGCTCTTTATTGTTAACACATGGCACCAGACTTACCACCGCCTCTTCCGCCGCCCGGGGGTGGAGGGCCTAGATCCAGTCAGGCCCTCCCCCCCAGTCAGAAATGGCAGAGGTAGCAGCGGCCTTGAAATCTTTAGCTGCAACACAACAAGCCATGAAGGAGCAATTTGCTCAGCTTAGTCAAACTATAATGAGGCCACCTGGAGTCTCACTGGACATGATCACTCCGACGGCAGTTCAGCCTCATCCTGACACCAGGGGACCACCCCAGGCGCCAATGAAGGACCAGCCTGCACCCCAGCGGAGAAGGGACATTACTGACCCTAGGCGCTTGCGCTTGGGAAGGCAGGGAAACCCATGCCCAGAGGACAGGTATGATGACCTAGAAGCTGAAGAATCCCCAGCAGACTGCTGGGAGCCGTATGAGGTGTCAAATAACACCATACGACCTCTTAGGAAGAGTCAAGAATGTGTCGGTCGAAGAAGAGAAGAGGCCCAACAAAGAGGGTCGGCCTTTGATAGGTTGAGCAGAGGGTCGGACTTCGAGAGGCTGGGCCCGGTGAATGACCTAAGACAGAGGCTATCGAGGTCGAGGAGCGAAGCAGGCTCTCAGAGAGGGGGTAGGCACGGTCGGCCAGACCAAGGCCAACCCTGTGAAAGAAGAGCCAGGGAACAGGAAGAGGTCAACAGCCAACGTGTTGTGGCTGGGGAACCCTCTGTCCATCGTAGGGAGGTGGCAGGGGATAACCTCGGCCAAGTTAATGACAGAAGACCCTGGAATGATTCTATCCAACGCCTTTAGGAGAAGATAGGAGATCTCATTAGAAGCAGGGACCCATTACAAAGTGGTTACTCGGAGGGCTCCCCATTTGTGGCTAGGATAGTGGGGTTCCCAACCCCAGCCAAGTTCAAGCCTCCTACAGTGACTCCCAAGTATGATGGAAGCACTAACCCTGTGCACCATATCGAGATGTACCAGTCGACGACAGACATTTACTCGATACCCGATGAGATGAAGTGCAGGGCCTTCTCGGGGACCTTGACTGGGGAAGCGTACAGCTGGTTCACCTCCCTTCCGAAGAACTCAATTGAGAACTTCAAAGGCTTGGCTGAGCGGTTCATCCACAACTTCTGCTTTGGGGTAAGACCTCAAAAGAAGACTACCCACCTGCTGTATGTCAAACAGGCCAAGGGTGAGAGCCTAAGAGACTACATAGCAAGATTCAACAAAGAGAAATTGGAGGTGGAGGATTGTGAAGAGAGCATAGCCATGACCGCCCTTATAGGAGGTCTTCAGAAGGGGAAGCTATTGTGGAAATTGGCGGAAGACCCCCCTAGGTCTATGGCGGAGCTGCTGGAAACCGCAGGGAAAATGATGAATGCGGAAGAGGCAATGGCCACCAAATATGAGTAGGAGAACCGCGGTGGCACTGGGAGGTCCCAAAGCAAGAAAGAGGGGAAGAAGAGGTCAGGTGATGACAAGTTTTCTCATTACACTCCTCTGACTGTGAGCTGTGAACACATCCTTAATGAGATTAAGACTGACCGGACTCTGAGGTGGATGGAGAAACTGAAGGCCCCGACACATAAGAGGAACAAAAACCTATGGTGTGAGTTCCATCAGGATCACAGCCATGTCACAGATAGATGCTTCGCTTTAAAGGATGAGATTGAGAAGATGCTGAAATCTGGAAAGCTGAGGAAGTATGTGGATGGCAAGGCTCCAAAGGGTGGAAGAGAAGACCCTAAGAACAGAAGAAATGACAGATGCCGTGGCGATGTCCCGGCCAGAAGGGATGATGATTTAGAGGGAGATGATGAAGACGACCAGGATCTTCCGCCAAAGGATGACAACACCCTGGTGAAGAGGGTCGGTATGATCTCCTTTGGTGTTAGCACCATATGTGGGGGATTTGCAGGAGGTGACTCTCAGGTAGCCTATAGGAAGGCTCATGTAGCAGAGGCCAGGTTAGTGGCCAAGCCTGAGGTTGTGAATCTAACGTCTTCCGATGCCGTGCAGAAGAGGAAGAAGGTAGACATGGACACCCTCGTAGTGGGGTTTTCCAGACTCGACTTCAAGAGTATCTTAGCCCCCCATGATGACCCTTTGGTCATAACAACAAGGGTGCATGGGTGCAAGGTAGGAAGCATCCTCATAGACGGGGGAAGCTCAGCAGACGTGATGTTCTGTCCTTGTTTCAAGAGCCTGGGTCTTAGCAGGGCAAGGCTGGTGCCTTACCATCACCCATTGATAGGCTTCAGTGGTGAAAAGGTGCACCCCTTGGGCATGTATGAAATGGATGTACGGATGGGGGATGAGTGGCCTAAGAGGCTGACCAAGAAGATAAACTTTTTCGTCATGGATGAAAATGTTTTCTCGGCCTACAACCTCATCGTAGGAAGGGTGGCCCTCAAGGAGTTTGAAGCCGTGCCGTCGACGGTCCATCAGATGATAAAATTCCCGACTCCTTATGGAGTAGGGGAAGTGCAAGGGGACCATACCATGGTGCGGGAGTGTTACTTCAACTCGGCCGAGGAGAGAGAGGCCCATAAGAGAGCAACCACCACTTACAGCATTGACACTCTTGACCCAAGAGACGAAATAAAATTGAAGAAGGGTGAGGCCGTGGAAGAGGTAGAATCCATCGTCCTCAATAAGGACGAGCCGGAAAAAACCGTCCAGGTCGATAAGGCCCTAGAGCCAAGAATCAAGGAAGAGCTGGTAAACTTCCTCAGAAGGAGACAAAGTGTCTTCGCATGGAGTCACGCAGACATGCCTGGTATCGACCCTGAGGTCATGAGCCACAAGCTCAACATAGATAGAGATGCCAGGGCGATCAAGCAGAGATGAAGAGTGTACTCCAGGGAGAAGTATGACATCATCCGGGAAGAGGTGAAAAAGTTGGAAGAGGCCGAGTTCATAAGAGAGGTTACCTATCTGGAGTGGCTTTCAAATGCAGTCATTGTGCCTAAGGCCAATGGGAAGTGGCGAATGTGTGTAGATTTCACTGACCTGAATAGGTCTTGCCCGAAAGACAGCTATCCCTTACCTAGGATAGACCAGATGGTGGACGCAATGACAGGGCACGAGCTCATGAGCTTCATGGACGCTTATTCAGGTTATAACCAAATCTTCATGGATGCTAAAGACTATGAGAAGACAGCCTTCATTACTGACAAAGGGACATACTGCTACAAGGTGATGCCCTTCGATCTGAAAAATGCGGGGGCAATGTATCAACGTCTTGTCAATAAGATGTTCGAGGAGCAAATAGGTAAGACCATGGAGGTGTATATGGATGATATGCTAACGAAGAGCTTGAAATCCTGCACTCACGTAACGGACCTTGAGAAGACCTTCGATGTCATGGACTCGTACAGAATGAAGCTCAACCCAGCGAAGTGTGTCTTTAGGGTAGGAGCGGGGAAGTTCCTGGGGTTCATCGTTAATCAGAGGGGGATTGAAGCAAACCCTGAGAAAATCAAGGCATTACTCGACATGAAGACTCCTAGGAGTATCAAGGATGTCCAGAGACTCACGGGAAGAGTGGCTGCCCTTAACAGGTTTGTTTCTAGGGAGACTGACAAGTGTCTTCCATTGTTTAAAGTTCTAAGAAAGGCCTTCTAATGGGACAAAGAGTGTGAAAAATCCTTTGACCAACTCAAGTCCTACTTAGGGTCTCCCTTGTTGCTATCTCGGCCCATCATGGGGGAAAGGTTATTTATGTATCTGGCAGTATCTGAATCAGCCATCAACGCGGCCATCATACGGGAAGAGGATGGAATCCAGAGGCCTGTGTACTTCAACAGTAAGGCCCTTCAAGGGTCTGAACAAAATTATCCCCGAATGGAGAAGTTGGCTTATGCACTAATACATGCCTCAAGGAAAATGAAGCCTTACTTCCAAGCTCACTCCATGATAGTCCTCACTGACTCCCCACTAAGGCAGGTTCTGCACAAGCCTGAGAAGTCCCGAAGATTGATGACCTGGGCCATCGAACTGGGAGAGTATGATCTTACCTACCAGCTTAGGACAGCCATCAAGGGGCAGGCACTCGCAGACTTTGTCGCAGAGTTCACCTGGGAAGAGGCCGATAGAAGTTTGGAAGAGGCCGAGACAGAGAAAGGCTTAGATGACGGCAAAGAGATAAACCGTAGTGTCTTCCGAGATTCGGAAGAGACTGCACCAAACGTCTTCTGAGGCCGAGAAGAGGTCATCCCAGGCAAAACTCGGAGCAGAATAGAAGAGAACAAAGAGGATCGATACCTCTTCAAGAAGGGGGTTATGAGAGAAGGGGTCTTCTCATCAGATGGAGACGTATGGAGCCTCTTTGTTTATGGCTCTTCCTGTGACAGTGGAAGCGGCGTGGGGCTAATACTCTCAGCTCCAGATGGCACCAACATTGAATACGCCTTGAGATTCAACTTCCAGGCCTCAAACAACGAGTCCGAGTATGAGGCCATGATAGCAGGTCTCTTATTGGTAATAACTCTTTGAGTAAAGCGACTCCTACTCCATAGCGACTCAAGGTTGGTTGTCAATCAAGTGTTGGGGGTATACGAGGCCAAAGATAAAAGGATGGATAAGTACTTAAAGAAGGTAAGAAGGTTGTTAGAGTATTTTAAAGAAGTAAAGCCGAAGAGAGTGCCTCGACTGAGCAACAATCACGCTGATGCATTGGCAAGGCTGGCCTCGGCAATGAAGACAGATTTGGGAAGGACCATTCCAATCGAGGTCTTAGGAAAAGCAAGCATCGAGGAGGACGAGGTATGTAGCCCTTGTCACAATGTGAACCTAGGAGACTCATGGATCGACCCGCTCGTCAGATACCTAAGAGACGGAGAGCTACCTGAGTCCAAGATGGAAAGGAGAAAGTTGAGATACAGGGCTGCCAAGTTCTCAATAGTAGGAGACGTCTTATACAAAAAGGGGTTTCTATTGCCTCTCCTCAGATGTGTGCATCCCATGGAAGTACCCCAGGTCTTACAGGAGGTTCATGAGGGTTCTTGCTCTAGCCACATAGGGGGAAGGCCCTTAGCCAAGAGGATCATCACTCAGGGATACTGGTGGCCTACCTTGTCTAAGGACACTGCAGACTATGTGAAGAGGTGCGACAAATGTCAAAGGTTTGCCACTATCCCTCATCAACCCCATTAGCCTATGACGTCAATCTCTTCTCCATGGCCATTTGCGGTGTGGGGAATTGACTTAGTAGGACCTTTGCCAAGAGCTGTCAACAACTATAGATTCTTGATAGTTTCCATTGACTACTTTTCAAAGTGTGTGGAGGTAGAACCGATGATAACAATTACAGAGCAGAAGACCTTCCAGTTCATTTGGAAGAACATCATATGCAGATATGGTCTCCCAAACACTCTCATCTCAGATAATGGGACCCAGTTCAAGAACTCCTCCTTAGAAAAGTATTGCCTAAGAGTGGGGATTAAGCAATTATTCTCATCTCCTGGTTAACCTCAGGCAAACGGCTAGACCGAGGTCACAAACAGAACAATCTTGGACGGAATCAAGAAGAGGTTAGAATATGCGAAGGGGAGATGGATAGAAGAGGTCTACGCAGTATTATGGGCCTACAGAACCACGGCAAGGACACCAACAGGAGAAACCCCATTCATGCTGGCACATGGCTCAAAGGCCGTCATACCAACGGAAGTAGGTATACCAACTCATCGAATTCAGACCTATGACCCTGACAGCAATGGGGAAAAGAGGAGGCTAGACTTGGATCTTATCTAAGAAATAAGGGAAGACGCAGAGGTCAGAAAACAGCCTACCAGCAGAGGGCAGCGAAATTCTACAACCAGAGGGTGAAGTCAAGACCCATTGCAGTGGGAGACCTAGTGCTAAAGAAGACCCTACATAAGGCAAACAAGCTACACCCAAACTGGCATGGCCCCTATAAAGTAACGAAAGAGGTTGTGCCTGGCACTTACAGGCTAGAAAACCTAGAAGGAGAACCTTTCACTAACCCATGGAATGCTGACCATCTCAAGAGATATTACATATGATATTGCATAGAATTTTATGTAAATGTACCATCTTATTGAGAAGAGGTTATTAATAAAGATCAGTTTCCATGACAGTTCTTGCTTCATTCTTAGATCAGAGATATATTATGGGGATAACATCTTAGGTGATGACCTCAGACCCTCATAACATCACTCGGTGGTGACGAGGTCTGAGCTCAGACACCTTATCAGATGACCTCAGACCTTTAACATCATTAATTTGGTGAAATTTATTATGGGGATAACATCTTAGGTGATGACCTCAGACCTTCATAACATCACTCGGTGGTGATGAGGTCTGAGCTCAGACACCTTTGCAGATGACCTCAGACTCTTAACATCATTAATTTGGTGAGATTAATTTTGAGGATAACATCTTAGGTGATGACCTCAGACCCTCATAACATCACTCGGTGGTGACGAGGTCTGAGCTCAAATGCCTTAGCAGATGACCTCAGACTCTTAACATCATTAATTTGGTGAGATATATTATGGGGATAACATCTTAGGTGATGACCTCAGACCCTCATAACATCACTCGGTGGTGACGAGGTTTGAGCTCAGACACCATGATGAGATGACCTCAGACCCTTAACATCATTAATTTGGTGAAATAAATTATGAGGTTAACATCTTAGGTGATGACCTCAGACCCTCATAACATCACTCGGTGGTGACGAGGTCTGAGCTCAGACACCATAATGAGATGACCTCAGACCCTTAACATCATTAATTTGGTGAAATAAATTATGAGGCTAACATCTTAGGTGATGACCTCAGACCTTCATAACATCACTCGGTGGTGAATAGGTCTGAGCTCAGACACCTTAGCAGATGACCTCAGACTCTTAACATCATTAATTTGGTGAAATTTATTATGGGGATAACATCTTAGGTGATGACCTCCGACCCTCATAACATCACTCGGTGGTGACGAGGTCTGAGCTCAGACACCATAATGAGATGACCTCAGACCCTTAACATCATTAATTTGGTGAAATAAATTATGAGGCTAACATCTTAGGTGATGACCTCAGACCTTCATAACATCACTCGGTGGTGAAGAGGTCTGAGCTCAGACACCTTAGCAAATGACCTCAGACTCTTAACATCATTAATTTAGTGAGATTAATTACGAGGCTAACATCTTAGGTGATGACCTCAGAGCCTAATTAAAATTCAGTGGTGAAGAGACCTGAGGCCAGAATTATAGACTAAGTATAAACAAGAACACTACAACAAAATAATAGAAGAGATTGACATTCAGTAAAGAGAAGAGATCATATAACATTCAGAGGCATTGTTACAAATATTCCTTATAAAATACCGAGGTGTTACAAGTTACAAATTACAATTTTTTTGTTACAGGTTACAAATCCTAAAGGTTTGGGGGGGGGGGACATTAACAGTCTCGGCCGAGTTGGCTTGATCAGCATTGGTCACCTCGGCCACGTCATCAGTGTGGTCTGCCCCTCCAACCTTGGTCCCTTCAAGAGTTGCAGTTTCAGCAGGTGCAACAGCCTCGTCCTCTACCTCTTAAAGCGCCTGAGCAAACTGAGGATCTGCAAAGCCAAGACCCACAAAGTCAGAGGCCTTAAGAGTACCGACCTCCCTCTCTCTGACTTCAACCCATTTGGTAGTAGCCTTGACACCTCTTTCGAGGTATTCAAAACCAAAACCCATGAACTCGTCTGAGGCTTTGTAGTCAGAAATTATTTTGGTCGAGCCATCTTCAAGGGCAGCCTTAACAGCCAAGCTGACCTTCTGCTGCAGAACGTCATCTTTGGCCTTCAGGGCTTTGGCATGATCTTTGACGAGCAGAGAGATGTATTTTTCCAACCCCTTAACCTTACTTTCAGAGTTCTGCAACTCTGATTTCAGACGTTCGACCTCAGCATTTAGGTCACTCTCAACCTTCTCGGCCTCTTGCCCCTTCTGGATGAGGGGCAATTTCCTCAGAGTCCAGTTTGATAGTTGATACATAGCAGTCACTCCCTGCACATTTAATAAAGAGGTTAAGCGGGAGAAAAGTCAGATGTTGCACTTATAAAATTTTGATGAGAGATCAAGACGTACCTGGACGGCTCTGTGAAGGCCGAACTCAACCAGCAGGGAGGTGTCCATAGCTCTGTAGAAGCGCTTATCAGCCTCGGTCATTACAGAGGCGATTGCGTCCATGGCCTGCCTGATGTGGCCGACCACACTATCGGTTAACTTTAGCTGGTCAAGACGTGCCGTCAGGATATCGGCCGAAGAGATTAGAATTGCAGCATCAGAGGCCTTCTTCTGCCTCAAGGTCGGCCTATGGTCCTCAGAGGCATGGGCTTCAGGGGCCCTCTTCTTTGAGGCCTGAGATTTAGATGTAGAGGGAGCTGGGGAGGAGCGTTCAAACCAGCTTTTTTGGCAAGTCTCGTTAAGCTCGGAGCATCCATCTCCCACGGTTCCTCTGGGATGTCTTTTGGTCACTCTGCAAAAGTTAAAAGATATGGGTCAGAGATCATATATAAATAAGTGAAGAGGTTAAACTTGAAAAGAAAAATCCTTACCAAAGTCAACAAGGGGACTTCCACCCAGGCTCGTCCCCGAGAGATACTGGGGGGTCAGTAAATGTTCGAACTTAACAAAAAGACCATATGCCCCTTGGTCTTGTAGGGCTTTCAGCTTCTGAATATTCTGAAGACTTAGACCAGGGTCGGCCCTGGCAGACATAGTGACCTTACCCCATTTGAGGGGTATCCTCGGCTCAAGTGTGGAAGAGGGAACACATGGGCCAAATTCCCATGGTCCAGAGGTGAAAAAATAGCGGGGCTTCCAATTATGGTTTGAGGTCTGAGTCACCGAGAGCATTTTCTTCTCAGGCCTCTGAGCCACAAAATGATAGTAGCTCAGATGGTTTTTGGCCGAGGTTGGGACATAGCAACAAACGAAGACCTGAACTGGGAGGTCAGAGTGGTGGACTGCCCTCCACAGGATAATGGCCCCTATGATGACTCTCCAGGCATTGGGAGATAGCTGTGAGGGGGCCAAGTTGATATAAGAGAGAATGGATTTGATGATGGGATGAATGGGTAGGTGAAACCATAACTTAAACATCTGCTCGTACAGGCAAATTTATCCATCTCGGCCGTGATAGGCCCTCTCTTCCCTCAGAGGTCTCCTTAATTTTATGGAGGGACTAATGGAGTATAAATATCTGACGTATAGAAGATCCACCTCAGTTACCGTGCTCTCGAACTCGGCCGCCTCAGAGACGTCGACATCACTTTCAGCATCTTCAGCATCATCAAGCTCAACGTCGGCCGGAGCAGATGTAGATGGGTTACAAGCGAATCTCTGAGCGAACTCTACCCCTGTGGAAGCCGATAGAGGGTTGGCATCAAGAATGGGTGGCACAGCCACACTCGACTCAAAAATTTCAACCTCTGAAGAAGAGGCTGAGGTGCTTGAGCCATTATGGGATGAAGCTCGGTTGGAGACCTCGACCTGATCAGGGGCCTGACCAAGCTGAGGTGTGAAATCCATGGCTTCCTGAAAGGAGTCCACAGACATGGGGTCTGAGGTAGAAGACTCAGACTTAGACATCGGTATTGGGTCGGCAGGGACCTCTGTCTGATAGAAGTTCTCAGGGGGATCAGGATATACCACCTTGAGAGGTGGGGGAAAGATAGGTCTAATAGGAAACTCTTGTGACCTACGAGCTTCCTCCTGAGCTCTCTCTATTTGCCTAATATTTTTTAGGGTCTTCTCTCTAAGAGAATGGAAATCTTCAAGAAGCTGGTATAAAGGTCTGAGCATCAGAGGACGACCCTAAACTTAGGAATAACTCCTAAAACTACAAACAAGATTGGCTTGTAAAGTAAAGAAATCTAAAGATCAAACTTAGAAGTTTAAAGCAAATATTGTTCGCCTGAAACTATGGTGCTCTCCGGAAAAGGATGAAACTCGCCGGAAAATGCAAACCAAAAGCGAAAAATAGAGGAAATGAAGGGGAGAAAGTACCTGAAAATGAAACGATGAGGGAAAATAAAGAAGATTCGCGAAAAAACCACCAACAGCGCCTCTGCAGTGGAGCCTTGTTTCGAAGCGCTTTAGAGAGAGAAGTTTCATGAAGAAATCGTGCATAGGAGAGGAAATGGAGAAGAAAGAGAAAAAAAGGGTTCAAACCCTTAAATACATGGGCACGTTTACCAAGGCCCATCATTGCCTTGGGAACCCCAAAGGATGGCTGACAGCACACACCAGCCAAGTAAGTACGTTCTAGCGTGGACAGGTGTCATGCATGTATTAGCTTGGGACGGACAGGCCTCGGAGGTGTAGTAATCCCCTAGCCACTTGCTCTCGCATATGGCTAAGGGCTGGGGGGTGATTGATATGCCCTAAGTGTAACCTCGGCCTAGAGACACCAACCTCGGCCGAGATGATGGCCGAGATATTTATCGACCCTAGATAAGCCATGGGCCCACGATATCATCCCTCGGCCAGACCAGGGTCGGCCCAGGCCGACACTATCACCTAAATTTCCAATGGACACTACCCGCATCACAGGCATCAACAACACTCTCGTACACCTGGGTATGGCAACCTCGGTCGAGTGCAGGCCGAGGTGACAAGAAGCCTTAGTAATTGTCAGCATGGAATTAATCCAACCTCGGCTGGGGCTGACCCCAGCATAATGTCTCGGTTGAGATCAGGCCGAGACTCCCTATGACACATCTCGAATTGAACGAACATCAAGCCTTTATAGCTCGGCCTCTCCCAGGCCGAGGTCATCCACGAATATGGAGGCCGAGCATCTGTTGACATTTGGATAAGGATACCTGGGCACAAATCAATTGTAACAAGATTATTCTCCACACATGGGGAGAATATTTAATCATCATTCCTTACATGTGACAGTGACAGATGGCACTCCCACATTGGTGAGGCTACCACACACATGCTCATTACATGCATGCGGGGTACATTACAACCCCTTGGTACTATATATAGGGGTCACCCCTAACTTGCAAAAGGATCCCAGTTATTCAACCCTAGCTAAAACTCTGTCTAAATCTATAGTAGAGAGAGAGAGCTTGAGAGATTGTATCCATGGCCATTAGTGCCTTCATTCAGTGATATTACTCACACACTCACAGTGGACGTAGGCCAGATTGGCTGAACCACTTATATACCGGTGTACTTTCCTCTTCTCCTTACCTCTTTCTCTTATCCCTTTACATAACTGCGCTGCCATTGTTATTCTTACATTGAGCTTAGAAACACCTTATCTGGTGGTGTTGATTCCAGCATCATCAATAATTATTATTTACTTGTGTGTGATAAGTAAATAGTTATGTGATTTATTATATGTCGCATATGAGTGATAGAGACGGTTTATTATTATACGTCGATAGGGTGTTACATCGATGTATCGATATAATTTATGGATGACGCGTAGGGTACGCATGTGTCCGGGCCGATTAATGAGATGTTATCATATTTCGATTAGGTTAATAGGGTGACCTTTTTTAGTGTACTGGTGACTCGAGAAGGGTCGAAATAGTCCAAAATAAGTATACGATCGTGTGGGTTTTGGGAGCTTTTTACGCATAACTGGGCCCGTATACGGGTAAGAGGGCATTTTACACTTTGCGCTAAGAAAAAAATGGGATTAGACTAATTAAGGGGATATTTAAGAGGGTAGGAAGGTTTACAACAGTCCACCTTTCATTTTTTACACAAGAGATTGAGAGAGAGAGAGAGATAGAGAGAGAGAGAGAGAGAGAGAGAGCCCTAGAGAAGAGAAAAAGAAGAAGCTTGGAGACGAGAAGAAGGAGGACTTAACTTATCATCAAATTCGTAGAAGACTTTGAATTTGAATCCATCAAGTAAAGTATTTACTTTCTTTATGTCTCAATTTGATAGTAGTTATTTATTTTCATGACTAGAGGTAGAAAATGAAAATTAAGATGCTAAAAATTGAAACTTTCTTAATTTATATGGAGATTCAAAGAATAAAAAACTAGGTTTGGTAAATGAATTATTATAGTTAATCAATCATACGTGAAATTCGAAGTATATTCTAGGATTTAAATGGATGAACATGTAGAACTTGTATATAAAGATTGGTTCTTTGATAATTAATTTGAAGAAAAATTCCATGTTGAATTAATTAGAAGTTTGATTTAAAACCCTAGGATTTGATTCGAAATTTGGGGTCAATTTTGTGATTAAATACCTCTGGAATGTAAGGGTAATGTTATAATGATTAATTTTTAGGATTGGATTGTGTGGAAACCTCCATTGGAGGGCTTGGAAGAGAAAAGATCGAGGAAGAAGATGTTCATTAAATCGAACTGGTTATCTCTCGTAGCGAGCCTGTTCACTTTTGGAAGTTGGATAAGGTTGTGGGTGCCGGTTTCGTATTTTTTTACTATTTCTTAAATTTGTTATGAATTTTTTACTAAAAGGTGAGCGATAACGAAATTTTAAATTGGAAATTTTGGATTGGGCTTTCTTTTTGAAATTTTGATTTTTGGAGCAGCGAATTGGTTTGGTTTTCCAGCCTACCCAATTTTTATCCGTGTGTCATTTTGACGTAATAGGATTTGGGGATTGATTGTAAGGGCTTTTGGGGTACTATGGAATTACTGGGGAAGACTTTATAGAGTTCGGTACATGTGATAGGCCAATGTTAGATCGGTTCGAGTGATGAGTACCAAGGATTAAAGTGAGTGACTATTTGTTTTAGTAATTGAGAAGCTGGGTTAAAATTCGGGATTAGGTAAACTGTGCGCGGTGGGATATGTGTATGAGTTTGGTACTTATTTTATGTATACATATTAGAGTGATGTGTATATATATGTATGTGTATATTGTTTTTCATTACACCCAAAAGACTAAAATCCCACCCTTGACCCGACCACCCTTGACCCAAAAACCCTTGTCACGATCAAAGACCGTGACAAACAAATACCCATTTTTTATTACGATCAAAGACCATGATAAGTCCCTTACAATTATTTATCACGGACTTGTCATGGTCAAAGATTGTGACAACCTAGTAAAGTTGTCATAGTCAAAGACCGTGATAGGTCCGTGAAAACATTAAAAATAAAAAGACCTAGTCTTTTATTCAAAGTATTTACTTTCTTTCACTCATTTTCTTCCCTCCTTTATCTCTTTCTCTTTATCTAAATTACTGTGATTCTCTCTCTCTCTCTCTCTCATATCATCAAGTACGTTTCTCTCTCTCTCTTTATTTCCTTTGTGTCTGTGCGCATCAGTGTGTGTATTTGGACAGTGGTGATGGTGGGTTAGTGTGTGTGTATGTGTATGTGGGTCTATGTGGGGGTGAGTGGGTGTGTATGTATGGGTCAGTGTATACATGTGTGTGTAGGGGTCAGTGTGTGTGTGTGTGGGGGGGGGGGGTCAGTGTGTGTGGGTGGGTGGGTCAGTCCGTGTGTGGGTCGTATTAGATTTTTCTTTTTAAATTGTGTGTTTTGAAAATTTTATATATTGAAATTGTGTGTGTATTTTTGGGTCACTAATGTAAATAAAATTGGTATTAGAAATTCGAATTGGTATTTCAAATTGAAATTGAATTTGAAATTGAAATTAGTATTATAAATTGAAATTGGTATTTGGTTTCTGGTATAGTGTGTATTTGATTTTTTTATAAATTGAATTCAATTCTGAAATTGAAATTTGGTTTGTCTCTCTAATTGCAGCAGTGACGACCATCTCTCTCTGTACACACATTTCGATACATCTCTCTCTCTCAGAGAGAGAGAGAGAGAGAGAGAGAGAGAGAGAGAGAGAGAGAGTAACACTTACACTTGCGAATCTACGCCATATACTTAGAGAATTATAGGGATATACTGTCGAATTTTACTCAAATTGGAACAATGTGCATGAGTTGTTAAGTATATTATAGAAATATGTGGCCTTGAATGGGATAGGACCACTCTCCCTTTATATGAGATGTAGGAAATAGGAATTATATTCCTTTTATAATATAACATAGAAAGATGAAATGTCAATCTTGTAGTAAGTTATTTAATGGGAACTAAATGTTCACACTTTTGTTTATACTAATCCATGAATATATGCTTCTTACCCATAATAGGCGATTGTTTGTAGTAGTTGTGATGGGAATCCTAAATACAAAGAGTGGATGGGTGGGACAAATATATTAGGGGATGTGTTTCGCAGAGGTGCTAATGCATTTGTGAAATATGCAAAGGATGTCATAATGATGAAGAGTTACCGTGTCTGTGTGCTAAGTGTAAGAACGGTAAGGTGTTTTAGTGGAAAAAATTGAATTACATTTGTTATGCTGGGGTATGCAAGATATTTATCAATTTTGAATTTTTTATGGGAAATCAAAAGTTCCTTTTGTCCCCGAGAAACCTTCACAACAACCTTCAACAAGTAGGATAAATGTACAAGGGAAGGATGACAATGTAGATCATAATATGCTAGAGGATTTAATTAATGACGTATATAGAGTTCATGAAATACAAGAAAATGAGGTCACTAATGATGCACAAGGTTCAGGTTCTCATGAAGATATCCGGATAAACCTTGACGATGACTAACAAAGTTTAAAATTTAATGCGACCCAGTCGTTGTACTCTGGCTGTGAGAATGATCAAATAAATTTACATGCCATGGTTGGTTTCTATAGTTTAAAGACCAAATATGGCTTGTCTGGCAATAACGTGACATGAATTTTGAATTGGGTGAAGGTCTTTCTAACCAAGCAGAATACGCTTCCAAATAGCTATCCAACTATGAAGAACAATTTTAAAGGTTTAGGAATGAAGTATAAATCAATCCATGTTTGTGTGTATGACTGAATACTATATCGAAAGGAGTACGAAAATCTAGATCGATATTTGGTATGCAGTGAACCTGGATATGTCCAATCTACTGGCAAGGAAGGCACAAGCTCAAAAGTGACTCAAAAAGTGTTAAAATATCTTCCCGTTAGGCCTAGACTAAAGCGGTTTTTCATAGTACCATGGATAGAGGAGACAATGACTTGGCATGATAGGGAAAAAGTAGGGGATAATCTCTTGCGTCATCCTATTGATTCTACAGCTTGAAAGAGGATGAGTTTTGAGTATCTCGATTTTGCTCGAGAACAACAAAATTTTAATTTTAATTAAATTAAGCATTAATTCAAACTCCATGACATGACCCGATATTGAAACAATATTTAGATTTATAATGTCTTTAACTTGTATTATTCTAGTGCTTTGTTATTATCGGATTTGAATAAAAATTGGTTTTTTGGTTAATGAATATTTTAATTTGGATTTTAATCTATTTAAGCATGAATTTAAAGTCCATGACGTGATCCGATATTGAAACAATATTTTTAGATTTAAAATGTCATTAACTCGTACAATATTCTAATTCATTTGGATTTGATCATTTAATCATATACATGTTTTTACTAATAACAACAATTTTTACAGAAAATGTCTTCATCAGGGCATCGCGGTAATGGAGGCGACGAGGGCTCCTCGGCCTCTAGGCCCCCAAAATATGGAAAATTAGGGTATGTTGTGGATAACAAGATAACATTACTAGATAGATCCATGGAGTTGCCAAAAGAGATCATCAGGCGGGGGTACATTGATTGTAGGAAGGATCCAAATGAGCTCAAGATTGCCATCTGGGGGACACTACAGGTAGTGTATTTATATTTTTATTATATTTATAGTTTATAATTTAAATACAATGAACACTTATTTTCTTTTTAATTTGTATTTGTTTGACAGGATCAATTCGGCCTTCCCTCACATGTCCACGACTCCATGTTGAAAAAGTTAAGAGATCAGTATAAGAAGTGGAAGAAAAACATGCGGGCACAGTACTTTGGTCAGACCCGGGAGTACATTATGAGAGTGCGCGACACCGTCCCATCGAAGGAGCCAATCTCATTGCACATTGATAGCAGTTTTGCGACAATGAGATCGAGGAGCGTCAATAGACATCTAGTCAATGGTGAGGGCAAACCAGGAAAAAAAGGGGGACGTGCACTACTGCGGGAGGACGTCTTATGCCAAGGTGGATCAGAGGATGTTAAGTTTTTATTTTTCTTCGATTTTATTTTTCTGTTATTCTAATTTAGCATTAGTTTGCGTTACTTACTAATTTTGTATTATTTTATTTCAAGATACGGGGAGTGGCCCTGGGGGTAGACCACATAGACTCGATGCCTATAATGGCAATCTGGACGAAGAATTTCAAGGATAAGGAGGTGTCCCTGATCGTGAAAACCATGATTATAAGTTATAATTGTTTAATTTTTGTAATTATGTTATAATTTTGGTTATTAACTTAATTAACTAATCGTGTAATTTTTGTCGTTTCAGGCAAAGCTTAAGGAAGTGCATGAAAATCATTATGTTGCCGACAAAGCATCTTTGGCTACGGACACACTCGACCAAGTGCTCGAGGGAAGATCACAATGGGGAAGTCGAGGATTATCGAGACAGAGATGAGCAACACTGGGCTAGCTCTTAAGGCAGACACCCATGATGATAAGCTATCAAGATTAGAGGCGATGGTCCTAGATATCTACTCTTTCAAGAAATGTTAGTGGGGTCCCACCTTTGATAAGGGAACCTCTTATAAGGGCAAGGACAAGGTGAAGGAGAAGGAGGTGAATGAGGATGCCACTGTTACATTACCGTTACGCATGGACTCGTCACCCTTATATGATTTGTCTCCCATCTTGACCCCCATCGAATGACCTATGTCAACAATCAATTATTTGATCGTGTTTTTAATAGGCGTATTTGGTGGCAGGCATATAGCGAGGGGGTTGAGGAAAAGGTTCTTATCATGCATATTTTGACCGCAAAGGATAATGCACCTTTGGGGTTGGAAGAAAAATGCGGCATTCGGCGAATTGATGGGTGTCTAAATTCATGTGTTGTGTGGACTTCCTTCCTCCTACAATATAGTATAGACCCTACTCTATGACATTATTTGAATTTATTTTATTTGGATATTGGATATTATTTGTATTTTTCGGATTTGGTTAAGGATATTGAAATGTTGGTTTGGTTTTTGTTATGGATATTTGTATTTGTTATTGAATATTGAATGCCTCTTGATATATATGTTGTTTGGACTTGTTAAAATTTGCTATAATAAGTACAATTATACTGCTGGGCAGTGGTAGTGGCCATACTGCCCGACAGGTTTTTTTAAATCTGCCCAGAATTATCACGGACTTTGACCGCTATAATTTTGTGACGAAGGGAACTTTTCACGGACTTGTCATGGTCAAATTTCGTGATAATTTTCTATTTGTCACGGACTTGTTATGGTCAAATTTCGTAACAAGTTTTCCTTTGTGACAGACTTGTCACGGTCAAAGTCCTTGAAAAATTAAAAACTTATGACAAACTTTGACCATGACAAGTCCATGAAAAATGCCTTGTCACCCCCAAAGTTGTCACGGTCTTAGAACTTAACAAGTTTGACTTGTCACGGTTAGACTTTGAGAAGTGGTCAAGTTTGGTATAGTGTTTATTGAACATACCTACTTGTGAGTGCTATCGTAGGATGTTGCGCATAGTGGGCAATCCACCCTAGCGTTGACCAGCAAGTGTTGGGTTGATTCCCTAGGTCATAATAATATTGCATGGACACTATCTGTGTGTGAGGATAGGTGTTGGTTTTGAGTCTAGTTGGATGAGATGTGGTATGGTTGCAACCCTCGAATATATGTCTATGACCGCCTCCATTGTATGTGTTTTTGGCTGTGATTGGTGGTGAGATTCCAATTTGGCGGCTCGGTGTGAGGCATGATGCCTGGAACCGGATAACACACGAGGGATGCATCCATGAGGTCTCACCTCTGGGGATGTAATTATACATAGATAGCGAATGAATATATGTATGTTTATATGATATAGTGTAACTATCTATTTATAGCACGAGCATAGGTATGTTGATCTTATTACATGATTAATTATTTCTGGAAAGTGTGTAGCTACAATATTATTTATGGGCATATACCTATAAAAGGTAGTTATACTTAGCTAATAGAGGGTATTAGTGGTATTGGGCTTAGACAATGATCATATGCCCTAGTTATATCCGGTAGTTTAATTAGGATAATAAATGAACATGTTAGGTGCACACTATAGTTGAGAGGTGAGGTTTATCTCAAGTGAACGTGACCAGTTAGTTATGAATGTAATACACTACTATTTTAATCAATTTAAAATAATTATCTACATGAAAAATATTTTCTACTTTACTGCCTTTCACCCATAGGATTTTATTTTTCATTGTTTTTTTTTATTATCCCAGGTGTGCAGTAGCAGCAGGCGGGACCACATGGATAGATCCCTTCTTTCCATGTTGTAGATGTGAATGCTACATCTTTGTGTAGATTCCCCATTCTATTTTATCTATATAGGATCTGTCATTTCAGCTTTAGTTTTGGGCGTGCTGTCCGTAGTTGGATAGGATTTTATATTACTATCAAACAATTATATTTCAGTACTCAATTTATTTATTCTGTTGTTGTAAATGTTTTATTTAGTGACCGATGGTATTTTTGGTTCACACTTTTTATCTATTGATGCGTGATGATTTTTCATTCATTTCCAATTATATGGGTTTATTCATATTATTTATATTATATTGTGATTGCGACGGTGATTTTGAGAATGAACCATAATGAGATTCCTATTTTATTTTAGTAGAGGATTGGCCACTCGATATTGAATAGTCGGGTTGTCACATGCATGTAATCTCCTCCTCTCCTAACAAAGGAGATCGATCGAAACAAACTGAGAAAGAAACTATTACCAGGGTCAAGGCAAAAATTCTAGCTTATATGAGGGATACCATTATGCCCCTATCCTTCGATACATTGTAGAAGGTTAATGTTTCCATTTGGGACAGTTTCGGTTATACCACTAACCATATTGGTTATACTAGCCATGATCCCAACTATCGGTATCTCAGAGCCTTAAACACTAGGACCTTGTGGTTCTATTCCTATCATAGGACTATATATGTACCTTTTGTTTCCCCTTTTTCATAAGCTCTTGGTATGTATTTATTACTTGACTTCTTTTCTCTTGAGTTTATAGCAGTCAATGGTGGCCATAGTGCTAACATAATGGTCCTCTATCGATGAGAATAATGAGAGGATCTATGATGATCACAGAAAAGATAACCTTACTACAAAGGATAAGTTTTACATATGAAAAGTAAGGTTGAGCTTGAGGAAAAAGAGACAAATCTAAAGTAAATATAGAAGGATGATAAGTCCCTCATCTTGAAGACGATGGTTGACAAGAATTAATCCAAAGATGATAATGTAGTAGAGTGCAAGATCTCCAAAGAGTGAACTGAAGAGAAAATGGTTTACTTCATAGATGGTTAAGAAGTGGGTAGCCAATCACTTTTTGAAGGTAGATAAGAAGATAGATCCATAGGAGGGTTATGATGAAGCGGACATAGCCGTCATTGCTAAAATGAGATGGAAGAAGATCCCTCGATCAATAAGGATAAAGAGTCTGCTTTTGCTAACAACACCTCAATTTTCAATCCAAATACTAATCTTCCAACCGAGAAAATTGATCCTCTAGATCCTCAATCCTAAAGACTTTCTATCAATCTTTTTAATTTTTGAATTCTATTTTTTGACACTTTGGTGGGGTTGTTTGTAACCTTTTAATAATTTATGGCTTTTATGCCATTGATATTATATATATATATATATATAATGCTTTTGGGGCATGATTTTTGTTTATTTTTTATTTATATGCGTCTTGTTTTTCCTTTATAAATATTTTTTACCTCTAGACTTTTCATACTAGCACACATACAAGGTAATGGAACTTACAAAAAACATTATGTTCGGTGTCTTCTGCTTTGGCTTGAGACGACTCTTTTATAATCTATTCACGTCCTTAGAATTTTTTTAAGCACATCTTTCATTCCTTAGTCAGGGAATCATTTTTCTCATCTTGTCCTTCGTTGAGCTTATCTGGGAGGAGGAGCTTTCCGTGAATGAGGTCATATATGTTATATCTTCTTCTAAAATAGTTTAGTAAGTCATAAATCTCCTAGATTACGAGCCTCTAACCACTTTATTGCTTTGTTACTTATTTGTTCGATTACTCTTTGAAATTACAAGGCCAAGGTTGAGGTCCTGATCTTGAGGATATTTGTTTACCCGTTGAGTAAGTGTTGATACTAAGGTTGGCCATTTAATCATAGGGTGTGGGATTCCAGGACCATAGTGTAGAGAAGTTCACGCTTGGGGGAACATGAACTACTTATGTGTTTATTTTTTCACAATGGATATCCGGGAGTTCTTTTCTCTAGGTCATCTGCATCCCTATGGGTTCAAGTATTATTTTGATGTGGGTTGATGACCTTCCCCTTGAATATGTTTGACTCTATGTCCAATTTGAGTTGCACACCCCTGGTTTTATGCCTAGGCCTAAGTGTGTTTTCATGCGATAAAGGGTTTGTCAGTTCCTCAGAGTAACTAGTTTATTTTGTACACAAACAAAACAAATATTCGAGTTAAACCTTTCGGGATAATCCTAAGTTAGGTTTAAGTCTGCGGTTGGTCCATAGATTCTTGTCATGTGGATTTGGGAATCGGGTTACCAGTGGGGAAGGTGTTCGGAACCCCACTTTCATAATTATATTCTTATTATCTCTCTTAACATTGATCGATTACTTTTTAGTTATTTTTAGAACTGGTTTAAAGACATTAGGTTAATAATCACTTATACATAGATAAGTGATTAGGTAGGAAAACAATATTAGTGAGAGTAGTAAGAACGTCACTTCACCGATGCAAGTATGTGCATGACTCCATGGTTGTGTAACGGGTGGCCGTTAGTGTGTATATAAGTGTGCAACATATCTAGGCTTGGTTAAAGAGTGGTCATTTAATGTGTGTGTGAATTTGTGTGCGAGAATTTGTGGCTTGAGATAGTTAGATATCTCATTTTAGAGTTTAGGAGAGATAAAAACTGAAGATGCGAGATGATAGCATCTTTATTGTTACAACATATCAGGATATACATTATCGAGGCTCATGATCACTATAAGGACTTAGTATTGTGCCTAAGTAACTAATAAGACATGGGATCAAAGCCTATGCAGTTCGGTGGTGTGTAATATATAGGTGTTTGCACGTTTGTATAGGGGTGCACGAGAGATTATGTTTTTTAAATAATTTGATATCTCGTTTGTGATTATGTGTGAAAGAGGGTATAAGAGACGAGAGAAATTATTTCATCTCTAATATCAAGAGATATTTATCGAGGCTTGGGCTCACGATAAGGACTCAGTATTGCACCTACGTACTCATGTAACAATGAGATGAAAGCCTACGTAGTTCGAGTGTGTTTAGTATGTTTATGTGTTTTCACATTTATATGGGGTCTGCAAGAGATCCTGGATTAATGAGAATTCAATATCTCATTGGGGTTCTAAGAGATAATGAATAAGGGATGAGAGATGGATTAAGATCCTTTGGGAAAATATATCAAGATATATATTGTCGATGATTGTGCTCTCGAGAAGGACTCATTATTGTGGCTATGTACTCATGTATCCATGATATCAAAGCCTATGTAGTTTGGGTGTTCGTGTTCCCCATTATGATATGTGTGCAAGTGTTGAACTTGTCTTGGGAGGCAGATAAGCTATCTATGGGAGAAATGGTAGCTTTAGTGGAGGTTTAGAATAGGAGTCGACCTGAAGTTACCGATAAAGAGATCCATCACCTATGGGGAGTTCACTAACTTGAAGGTGTTGTTGAACCTTCATGATAGTTTAGAGGTGTAACACTAAGGAAGTAATTTTTTAGAGATCCTTGGTTATGGAGGTAGAGGTAGAAGTGGGAGGGGGGAGGTTGAAGTGAGTATGGATGAATCCATAAGAAATAATAGGTCGAGGGACATTTTATGAAACTTGGGCTTCACTATTTTTGTTCATTATAATGCTTGTGTACCTATGGAGACTTGGGATAAAATCCAACGTAGTCTAACAAATGGGACATATTTATGTGAGTAGGCGGCGGGATATTGGTTATATAGAATACAACATTATAGTATATGAGGAACCTATACGTTGATATAACATTTTTTCATTTTGTTTATTAATATATTTATATGTTAAAAGCATGTCTAATCAGGGGCCAGCATTTGACAAGTATTAATATGAAAACAAATATTTGGTGTGCCACCGTGGGGATACAATTTTTTCATTTGGATAAGCAGTGGAAGTAGAATTTTAGACTTGGCTTTTGCAAAGTTTCTAAGTGACTTGGCTCACTAACACTTTCCTCGTAATTATCTTGAAAAGTATTTTTCATATTTTTTTATTTGGTCACTATGGCAGCATTATTTAACATACGGGCATGTCAAGTTAATTAACATAGGTTTTGGGTTAAAATACCAGGATTTAAAATATAAATTATGTAAAGTGTGCATTCTTGGTCCCCTAAATAGGGTCAGGCTAAAAGAGAGAAACATATATGGGCAGTTTATCATAATATATATGTGGAGTGTTTAACCCGATATTCGGGAAGAGATTCCTTACCCTTGTAGCGTGAACCAATTTTTTACCAGGGTAAGTATCCCCCTTGAGGTACTCGAGGTGGGAAAAGCTATGTTTAGTCAGACAAAGCTTTATTTAGAAGTGCAGAATTTCACGAAATACATGTAGAGGTTTGACTCTATTTTTATTTTGGAGGAAATTTTTTTGAAGTACGATGCTCATTTGGGATTAAAGCAACTTTTCGTAAGTACGACCTTTCTTGGGAAAAGAGCCTTTTCCAAAGTACGAATTTCTTTTACACTTGTTAGAATGAGCTCGAGTATCTCAGATGCTTGGTAAAATGATTTAAAAATACCAGACTAAACTTGGGTTTTTAGTGTGCTTTTGGAGGTTGGCGAGGACCTCTATTTATAGGCTTTAGTGTCTGATCTGGGGCCTTTGACAAAATGGTCAAAGTTTTTGGAAGTTGATTTGGAATGGGGTCGGATGTGGACGACTGGGAAGAGATTTTAATGGATTTGGTAATGATTACCAGAAGGTCCTTTGATTAAATGGTTAAAATGTCTCTTCTACCGAACGCTAGAAGGTCCTTGGGGACTTTGACCACACGATTAAGGGTCCCAACAAGGCTTTTTGGGGCTTTATATAATGTTTTGTTCTTGAAAATTGGACCCAACATGTTTTGTTTATGGGGGTTTGGTCCATTAGCTTCCCTTTGGGATAACTTCCATTTAGAATTTCAATGGGCTCGAGTTTATGTCATTTCATTGGACAAGATAGACTGGAAAGGGGTTTCCACTTAGGGTTGAATATAAATAATTTTCTAAGGCATACTTTCCTTTGGTGGGAATGTATAAGTTTATTGTTCACTTTTCAACTTATCCCCTTGATATGGCTTCGACCTTAGCCTCGACCTCTTACCCATCTTGTAGAATTTAGCATATGAACACTCAAAGAAAATGATAAATTCTTAGGATGATATTCTTCAAACATTATTCTCTCATTGATATTTATTTTGATGTTATTATACTATTTTGGAATTGCATCAGAATATTCATATAGTGATAATTCTTTTGAAGGTTCATAAATTTCCAATGGTTGCTGAAGGAATCCCCCTTTAAAGTTTCAATCATGCAGTTTCATAGATGAACAACTACACGAACTCGGTATGGGCTATGGAAGTTTACCTATAATTTGTTACCATTCTATATAACTTTCTTCAAAACCATGTCTCCTTTGTTAATTAATATGGGCTTCATCTTGTTTTTATAATATTTGGTCGTTCTCTACTAATAAGTTACCACTCTCGGGGTTGCTTATTCTTTTACTTGTTGGGCCATATTGAGGTCTAGGATTATCATATGGTCGATAATATTAGAGTTGAAGTTAAGTATTCCTTGACTAAAGAGGTCAATACTTGTAAGGAAATCAACATTTTATCGAAAGGAAACTATAAAAAGATTTCCCTAGTGGGTGTTCTCGAAGTAGACTTGCAAACTAATACGAAACTATGGAGATCACCGATCTAATTCTCCTTGACTTCTTTGAGCATCTTTTTGATACCATTAAGAATTTTTTGGGTTGTCATCTTTGTTCTCCCATTAAACTGTGGGTTGCCTTGAGTTAAGTAGTGGTTCTTAATACTGTACCTTGTATAATAGTTTATGAACCAAGCATTATCAAATTTCTTTCCATGATATGAGATGATAGCATCAAGCATACCATATGTACTAATAATATATTTCTAGATGAATTGGAATGACTGCAGCTGTATGTTCAGTACCATCGGCTTTATTTCAATCCATTTGGTGTAGTAGTTAACAACAACTATCAAGAACTTAAATCTTTCCCTAGTCTTCAAGAAATGACTAATAATATCTATCCCCCACAGTAGAAAGGGCCAAAGGATCATGATGGGAGTCAGGACTTCAGCTGGATGATGACATATTGTTGCATGTCTCTAGCACTTGTCGTGCTTTTTTTCATAGTCAACATAGGTCTCCTTGATACTTGTCCACTAATACCCTTGCATTGTAAATCTTTTAATTAACGATATTTTAGTGATATGGGATTCGTATGATACCTCATTTACTTATCGATTTAGAGGTTGGAGTTTAGTTGGAAGAAAACAACATTTCATTGGTAGAATGAGACTTCTTTTGAACAATACTCCATTAACCAACACGTACCTAATGGGTTTGTAATGGATATGCCTAGATTCTTTTGGATCATATGACACTTTGTCAATCTGTAAATAGGCGATATTCAGTCCATTTACGACAATCCCATTTCCATGTCCAAAATTTTCATTTTTCTTCCTGAATGATTGGAAACATTAAGATATCTATCGAAACAGTTCTTCTCACCTTGGTTATAGTAGGCAAGGCTAGGTGAGTTATTAGGTATTCCCTTGATATCTCAGCCTTAGGAATTATCAAAACTTTATGTGCTTGAAATTTGGTTATCAATATCTTCACCTTCACCAAGTATTGTGCAATATTATCTTTCTTTCATGCATATATATCGAGAAATTGGTTTACAACCTATTGTGAGTCACTATGGGATGATATATATCATTCCCCCATCGTAGATGTTACGAAGATGCCAAAATTGAGTGAATTGTATTTGACCTCATTATTTAAGCCTTTGAAATTAAATTTCAATGCACAATTTGTATCCAACCCCTCTAAAATAGATAGAATTAGGCCAACTCACTTTCGTTTACATATGAAGAGCCATTGGCTAGAACATCCATAATTAGTTTCATTTTGTCTAATTCACATTTACTTAATAGACCTTGTCTAAATATTTTCCTTGTATGATTCTAATATCTTCCAACTCATTAATGATGTACCCTCTTCATCCTCTGTCTAGTCCTCTAAAGATTCTTTTTCATTAAAGGTTAATTATGTAATAAACTCAGCCACAACCTGACCTTTGACGTTTGTTCTCGATTCATAGATGATATCAAACTTGCCCAGTTCAACTAACCAAGATAGTAAACTCTCTAACTTTTTTATTTTATGGATAGTCTGTTAGAGGCTGATCCATGTACACCATGAACGTATGGTCCTTTAAGTGTGGTTTTATGTTCCTCGATGCCTCAATTAGGGCTATTGAGAGCTTTTCGATCCTTGGGTACCTAATATCAACTCCCCTATATTCCTTGTTAGTGTAATATACCAAAATTATAAGATCTTCTTTTTTTCCCTTAAAGTCGAACTAATAACTTCTTCTCATACAACTGCATAGGTGTAAGCTTTCACCTAGGATTGGCCTTGAAAATTTTAGTGGTGAGCGAAGGTACTACTTCAGCTCCCTAAAGGCCATTTCATATTTTTCATTCTACTCAAAGATTTTTTCTCCAATCTTTGAAAAATGTTAGGCACATGTCTATTGCTTTAGAGAGAAACTAATTCAAAGTTGTGACAGGACTTCTTATCCTCGGTACCTCCTTTTTTTTCTTAGGGAATTACAAAATTATAAGATCTTTTATTTTATTGGGTTACACTTAATTTCCATTCATTGACTATGTAGCAGAGGAAATTCCAAGTTCCTATGTTGAACACATACTTAGTTGTATTAAGTGTCTTTTTATAATCTTCTATTACATCAATGGCCTAGGCGAGGTCCTTAATATAGTCTTCTTACTTATTGATCTTTGTGTGCATGTCATTTAAATAAAATTCCATATTAGGGCCAGTTTTAGTCTTAATAATTAGAACCATTGGACCTTTTAAAATAGTTCGTGTGTTATTTATCCTATATACATGTAGGTTCCCCTATCCATGATAAATCTAGCCTTCTCTTTATCATTCGCCTTCATTGAAATATGAATATAACCAAAGTAAGGATCCTTGAAGTTAAGGAGTTAAAGACCAGATTTCATATCAACCAACTTGTAAATCCTGACAAAGGGTAATGATCTATTAATTATGCCTTATTCAAGTTAATAAATTCTACACACATTCACCATTTTCACTACGCTTTCGAACCATAACAACATTAGATAGCCAAGTTAGGTAATTGACATCTATTCAAGTTTTATTCTTTAAACCATGTATGATGGTTACCTTTTTACATAAAGGTGATATTTATTTTTTACATAAGAATCATGGTTACTATAATGACTTATATTTGGTTTATATATATTGTAGACATATCGAATAATAGAGATCAATATCATTTTGAGTGAGTTGGTTCAAGTTGATCACTAGGAGATATGAATTATGGTTTATGTACTATTAAATGTTCACAACCTAGATAGGGAGTTAATATCCTATCAAAACAGTTGTGAACCCTAGTAGTTTATCTCAAACTACGAGAACCTATTTGATGGTTCGAGAACTTGTTTGATAATGCGATAGAGGATTATGATTTGTACATCTGAGGAACTGGGACAAATCGACTTCTCTCACTTGGTTTTCAATAATGACTCGTAAGGAAGTTATTTCGATCTCAATGATAGAACAACTTCCATGTCATAGACTAGAGAGATGGTTGAACTCTAGTGGTTGTTCTGATAGACGTACGTTAGCCCTCAAGAGAGTAAGGAATCATGTAAACCCAATCTTTACATTTGTCAATCATCTTTCTGATGACGGATTTGAGGGATTTGTTCGCAGATTTAACAACCCCATTTTTTGTGAGAGTGCATGGAATATAAATGGAGTTATGTCGAAACTACCCAAATTAAAATTATTAGAAAACTTGAGGTGATACATTCCTTTAATCTAAATTATAGAAAAATCTTATCCTAGCATTTAAGTGGTAAACACGTGATATACAATATGATTCTTTGTTAAGGTAGGTTCATTAAGAATATAATTGAATCAAAAAGGAGAATAGGAAGTCATGCACTTGAGATGATGTAATACCATGTATTTATGGATAGCTATATTTAATTAATTAAATATATCATGTTTGTTCGAATTTGAATTATGTTAGAAGTATTTCGTTTAAATTTAATTAGAGTATTTTTGGATAATTAAATGAATTTTAGTACATTTTTATTAATGAGTTAATTTTTTTGTAATTTGGTTTAAAATTAAGGGTTAAATTTGTCATTTTATAAATTCTTGAAAACCAAGTATTGGTTTTGAAATTTTTGGCCACGAGTTGTTTGTGTTTATTTAGATTTATAATAAAATGGCATTGGTTTTTGACTTTTTTTTTTCTTTTCCTAATGCAATTAGAATCCACCTGGAGACAAAGGAGGATATATATGGTAACTGCAATTATGGAGTCCTTAGAGTTTGGTGCATTCGAGGGCTATGGAGCGTGGGGGTTACGGAGGTTGTTATTATTATTATTATTATTATTATTATTATTATTATTATTATTATTATTATTATTATTATTATTATTATTATTATTATCCTTTTATTATTGCTTGTTCATCCACATGGGTTTGAGATTCGACTAATAGGACCTATATATTTTAGGTGCTTAGGATTCTTTTTACTTATTTGAATTGAAAAAGGCTACACTACAAGTAATTTTTCATACGCATCCAATGTGTTCAAGATACTTTTCCTCAAGACAAAACCGGTAGCTACAACATCCTTATTTTTAACCCTAAACCTCCATTAAAAACAATTCAACATTAATTAAGGAAACTTTAAGCCCATACTTTGAAGAAGGCCAGAATAGAAAACTTTCTCATTTTTGTGAGATAAACGCAGTTGTATACTCGGATACATCTTCTTCAGGCAAGAATATCACTATTGCCCTTTTTATTTATTATTTGATTTAAATGTTGTATAAACCCTAATTATGCTTTCTTAATACATCTAGCAACGTAATTAGGGGAAGTGATAACCTAATCATAAATCTTCTTTTTACTAAATTCTAAAATTGAATGTAATACTGAAAATAAGGTATGCTTAGATAATTGTACGTTGCTTTTACGTGTCATTGGGAAGAATCACATGTTAATTAAAATATGTAATTCGATGTTATGTGTTAATTCATAAAATCACGTAGACAATTAATGTGGTGTCGAATGTATTAATTTATTGCTAAAAATTGTTGATACGCATGTTTAAATCATGTTAGGATTTAACTTGATTAATTATCACTCGTATTGATAAATTAAATTTGGAAAACTTGTTCGGATATTTTGTAAAACTCACGTGTCGCGTGATATAATTGGTTTGTTATGCCTGAAATCAAATTTGTATAATTCTAAAATAAATAATTGTGACAATAATATAATTAATGTAGAAACCATTTGTGTTAATTAATTGACGTCATTGGGACGTTGGGATTTATGTAAGTAGCCTTGCATTTGTATGTTACTCTGTAGGTATGGGACTAGCGAATAGGTGTACTTAATTGTTATTTATGCTTTTTAGGTTCACTTGTAGATTTTGGCATTTCTTATGTATGGTTCTGTGTAGTATGTCATTACGTGATTTTATCCTATGGATGAGACTAGGTGACGTTTATATCTTAGGTATTCAACCTAGATTATATTCTTGGTGATACTTATGGTTTGGTTAGTTTTGGTTATGTGAATAGGGATGGATTGGAGTTGTGATGCTCGAATTAAATATGGGGCTAGTTTTAAATAGTGAAAGCGTGATAAATAAAAGATAATCAATGCCTAAGATAATAAATATGTATTAAAGATGAATACATGTGCATCATTGTATGTGCGCGTGTGGGTAGAACGACCATTACGATGATTGCATGATCCATATTATTTTGTTTACTTTGATAGTTTGTGTTGGAGTCATGACTATGTGCAGTGTATAGTGTGGGATGACCATTAAGATGATTGAAAAACCTAGGATAACTAGCTATAGTGATGTGGCATGTGTGGGGAACATCACGGTATGTGTGGGATAATGAAAATTGGTCCGACGGGCTACAATGATGGATGTGAATTTTATGGGTTACGATTTTAGGGGCACGTGAGTATGTGAAGGGCTAATTGAAAGGAAAACTGTCTATAATGGCGTTGCATCAATAATATGATTAATATTGAGAATGATATTTCAATTGAGTAAGTTAATCGAATGATATTTAACTAATGTCGGAATAAACATCAATAGACTTTGGTAGCGATATGGCTTATCTTATGTGGGCAGTTGTTATAGCTTTAGATTACTCACATTGTTATTACATTGCTACGTTAATTTAAAATAATCTACTATAATATTTATCTCTTATAATACTTATGACTAGATTCACGGATCCTGTTTGGGAAAAGTAATTTTTATTCTTATGGTGGGCCCTAACTTGTTATTGTTATCTAACATTTCAGGTTAGGTTACTCAGTAGCTGAATAGTTTTGGAGTTTAACGGGACTTGTTTCTTGAGATTTATTTATTGCATTATTTTAGTTTCCTTTCCATTCATTTTTACTACTATAAAATTTTTGTGGATTTAATGGGTCATTTGAATCCACATTTGTTTTATGGTTTTAGCTAGAGATATTACTGTAGTTGAATTTACTTCACTTGAGTTTATTGTTACTTGGAGTTGACATTTATTATAGAAGTTTAGTATGGTGATGGATTATTATGAATAAAATTCTAAAAATGAGGGGGAAAACCTCGTTTTGAAGTTTACTCAGTTTTCCCAAGAAACCCAAAATATAGGTGAGGTTCAAGTTTATTATTACAAGGATTCATACATACGAGGAAAAAACCCTTTCCAGAAAAATCGCAGGCCAAGCAAAAAATTTTCACTATAGAGGTAAAGATTTATACAATAGGATAAATGACTTACAAACTTTTAACCTCTCATAGACTCAATGATGCCTAACCTCCAGAATCCATGTTCCACCTTCTCATAGGAAGGAAAATCCAGGATCACTCTCAGGCCACTCGCCATGTCACATGTGTCAACTTCCATTGACAATGAAATGTTTGAACTAACATCCAAATATTTTTTTATAGTTGAAGAAGACTTTGTGTTCCAATAAAACAAGTGAGAAGCCACCAAAAAAATTTCTAACTTCCTAGGATGTGAGATTCCTAAATGTTGATGGAAGTTTTAAAAGTGTTTGCCTAATAAAAATAAACTCACAAGTATTTTTGAGATATTAGTTAGTAAATTCGAAATTCCTAAATGGAAAATTCCTAAATGTGGCCATCCCCAATCCTCGCAGCGGGAGAGGATCCCTTTGGTCCCGTGTGTCCCTCTCGGGAGCACTTCGACCGGCGTCATTGATGAGGTGAAAATGTAGATAGATGGAGTCGTCAGTCTATTTTACTCAAAACAGAAAAAATAAAAGGTAGCCATACCGATGGATAGCATCCAAAGACATACTCATACATACGAAACCAAAATGATTCGAAAAGGGTCTGGACGCTAAGTTACAAAATGGGAAGGTGTTAGGGACCCATTTCTCCCTTACTGTTTCTCATGGGTTGTTGTTATTTTCCTTTATTTACCCGTGATATGTGTGCATGTGTATACGTAGTGGAGATAGGAATCATTGATTTGTATCATGGAAAAGATAAAGCAAGTCATCCGTAGGAATGTTTCTAAGAATAATATTAGAAAATAGGATTTACGTGATTATCCTCACATTGATCGTTAAAACGGAATGATAATGCACATGGAATAATACGCCACTACGAACAAATATATGTATATATAGAATTTAAGAGAATTGAGTTAAAGAATATAGAGAAAATAGAAAATGAGAGAAAAGTAGGAATAAGACTCGAGTCATGGGTTTTACCCCGAGACGTCTACGTAGCCTATAGAGGAATCAAATTCCACATAGTTCGCATGCAAAATGAGGGGTGGGATTTATCACATAAATCCAATCGGGGAATTCTCTTATATGTATGTGTGTGTGTGTGTGTGTGTGTGTGTGTGTGTTTTAGTTGTGAGAAAAGTGTGAGCATTCCCATTTGAAATTTATGAACAAATCCTCTTTTTCTTGTTTTTTGGGTTTTATTTATATGAAAATAAGAGTTGTGCAATAATACTAGATAAAAAAGTGTATTAAGATATTTGAGATGAGAGAATAAAAGTGCTAAGTAATAAAACAAGTTAATGCGAATTTAGGAGAATTTAAAGAGAGAGTTGAAAGAGTTGGACCTTCTTGGAGATCTTGAGCTTGATCTTGGATGTTGGAGAGAAGCCCTTGCACTTGGATGATGATAGAGGGTACTTAATTCACCAAGTTTGATGAAAAAGGTGATGAAAGGTGAAGGTTGGAAAGGGATTTGGATGTTGAAATCACGCTGACTTCGAGAGGGGTTTTCTAAGCTTACTGAAAGTAATGGATCTATAATCTTTTCTTAGATTTGGAATGAGGTTAGGCCCTCCTTTTTATAGGCCCAGGGCATTGCCGATCGACATAGCCCTAGTCCTGCCAATCGGCAGGTGTGTGCCGATAGGCAGGGTTTGGAACCTGTCGTTTGGCAGTCTCTTTCAGGTTCCTTTGGAAAATCGGTGGTATAGCGCAAACCATTGATTCGAATCGCACACAGGGAAAACAATTAGAAAGGTATTATAAAGACCTTAGAAAGTCCTTTGGACTGCTCCCGGGTTCAGGAGTTGACTTTGGGTCAAATGTGGCTCGGAAGCGTTCGTCGGTCCTTTGGATGGGGAATTGTCGGACGCAAATGGATCGTTCGTCCGCATGGTAAGTCTGAATCGTGCACGGGGTGGACTGTTGGAAAGGTGAGGATATGTAATTCGACATTACAAAGAGTTTGACCTAGTTTGGGTAGTTGACTTTGGTCAATCAGGTCCTGGAAGTGTTCGGTGACCTTTCAGAGTAAAACGAATCATTCGTCCATATCGTAAGTCAAAATTGCACACGGGGTGGACCGTTGGAAAGGGGTTTCAGTGACCTTTAAGGATTCATACAGTCTCGGTCGAGCTGAAGAGTTGATTTTGGTCAAATGGAGCCTGAGTGCATCCGGTGACCTCTTGATCGAGTTTTGTGGGAAAATGGGTTGTTCGTCCGCACCGTAAGTCAGATTTGCTCATGGGATGGACCGTTGGAAAGGGGATTCAGTGCCCTTTGAAGATTCATTCAGTCTCGTTTGAGATGAAGAGTTTGACTTTTGGTCAAATAGAGCCTGGGAGTGCCCCTTGGCCTTTAGGTCAGTACCCGGGGTATGACTTGGGTTTGTAATGATGAAGGGATGTGATAGGGACCTAAGGAGAGGTTAGGGGGGGTATTAGAATGGGGTGTCTACTGAGCCCCTCGATGGGTGAGTTTGGAACAAATGATAGCCGTCGAATAGACATCACATGATGCCTTTGAAAGAGGATGACCAGAGGGTCGAGGTCAATTCTGATGACCTAAGGATGAGGATGATTGATTCTGCGGGTCAAAGCCAATTCTGAGAGCTTGGAGATGAGGATGACCGATTCTACTGGTCGAAGCCAATTTTGAGGGCTTAAAGGGGATTGTTGGGGGTGGTTAAAGTAAAGATTTAGGTCAATTTTGAGGACTTACATCAATGATGGGGGTGACCAATTATGCGGGTTGAAGCTATTTCTGAGGGCTTAGGTTGTGATGACCGATCTGCGGGTCGAAGCCAATTCTACGGGCTTAAGGTGAGATGACCAATTCTGCGGGTTTAAGGTGAGATGACCAATTCTGCGAGTCGAAGCCAATTCTACGGGCTTAAGGTGAGATGGCCAATTCTACGGGTCGAAGCTAATTCTGCGGGCTTAAGGTGAGTTGACCAATTCTGCGGGCTTAAGGTGAGTTGACCAATTCTGCGGGATGAAGCCAATTCTGCGGGCTTAAGGTGAGATGACCAATTCTGCGGGTCAAAGCCAATTATCCGGGCTTAAGGTGAGATGACCAATTATGTGGGTCGAAGCCAATTATGCGGGCTTAATTTTGAAATGACCAATTCAGTGGGCTCAAGAGTAGATGACCAATTATGTGGGTTGAAGCCAATTCTGAGGGTTTAGGTTGTGATGACCGATTCTGTGGGTCAAAGCCAATTCTGCGGGTTTAAGGTGAGATGACCAATTCTGCGGGTCGAAGCCAATTCTGTGGGCTTTAAGGTGAGAAGACCAATTCTGCGGATCGAAGCCAATTTTGCGGGCTTAAAGGGAGATAACAAATTCTGCGGGCCAAGGCTAATTTGGCGAGCTTAAGTTTGAAATGACCTCGGGGAATTCAATTGGGGAAATTACCTCGTGATTTTGATTTGAGCTGGGGAGATGATTGCTGGGGAAATCCTTGTGTGTCTTTGGGAGACTTACCAGGGGAACAACCAATTTGATGCTGGTGAAGTGATTAGGTGGTCCAAGTTTTTGACGCATTTCTCGGGGAAAATTGAGACCTTTGGGGAGTAGGAGATGATCTTGAAGTTTTGGACGTTACCGGGGAGAGATTCACTTGTCTTTTGAGATTTCCGTTGGGGAAATAGCATTTTTGCTGAGGAAGTGCAAAATTTTCTTGGTGAAAATGTTCTAAATCCTTTTCGGGATTTTTAGGAATTTTCTGAAGATTTTTTAGGGTTTTCTTGTATTTTTGGGAATTTCTATACGAAAATTTAAGGGAGGTGTTGGTCGGCATGGTGTAGAGGGTACCATTCGGCCGTGGCACGAACTTTTGGACTTCCTTGAGAAGGTAAAAGGTCAGTGCTGATCAGTAGGTAGGGGTGCAGTGCCGATTGGAATGACCCCTGGCATCCTATATAAAGGGGGCGAGTTCCCCTCATTTTTCACAGCTTCTTTCCTTCTCTCTTTCTGGGATTTTCTTCTGCGAATCGTTCTAGCATTCCGATCTCTAAAAAATGTCCACCTTCGTGACAACTGTAATACACCGAGAATGGTTGGCTGTTGATAACTGGGAAAACGTGGAGTGGAGGGCCAGGGCGCCTGTGAGGATCCAGAACTCTTTTGACGCATTCGAGCCGGTTGCAGATAAGCGGACCTTGCTACTGGAGCCGTCGCATCATCTCTCTTCAAGGGTGGTGAACCCTGGCAGTTATGTAAGTAAAATGACTTTTGGCATTCTCTTTTTTTGTGGTTTTCCTTTTTTCTTGGATGCTGAGAAGTTTTTTCTCTTTTGGAAGTCTGATGTTTTTTTGTCGAATATGCGTGCTCGCGGGACGACGGGGTTTAAGGATGTCTGGGAGCATCTTCCACCTGTGGTGCATTGGGTGGTATCCTCAGTAGGATTTGGGAGGTTGGCGTCTGTGCTAGATGAGATGCCTCGTTCGACGGCAGTCTTATATGCTCTAGGGGGAGGTGGTGGGACACTACCCACACCTCTCATTTTGGTTTTGGGGAGATGATTGTGACTCCCATAGATGTGAAGCAACTGCTGGGGCTAGATTGTGATGGAGAGAAGATAGAGGTGGATCTCTCTTTGTGGGTGAGGTCATAGGCGGTGCGTGCTCTGCTTAGTGATGTGGGGAGGATAGTGTCTGGGGACTCCATCCGTCTGTTGTAGCTGAAGGATTTTTTGCTGGGCGGGGTGATTGATGTGGAGGATGGGCTCCAGGTGAGGCAGATGGCCCAGTTATTTATTTTGCTGGTGTAGAGGGGATTTCTGGTGGCGTCGAGCGGCGACGTTGTCCACTTATGGTTTTTACCATATCTGAGGATGTTTTTGAACATCCCTCTATATGACTGGGGCACCCTGACTTTGGCGACCCTTTATTTTTCCTTGGATGCATTCATCCGGTGCTTCCAACAGTCTTTCACTGGAGCCATGTATCTTCTTGAGGTATTCTTTAATTTTGTGCATTTTCCTTTCATGCATTCGCATTTTCCTTATGCATCTTTTGTTTATTGCGAAATTTTTATCTTTGGCTGACATGGTTCTATGAGGTGATCGGGTGTACTACCCAGCTGATTTCTTTGAAGGACGAGACCATTGGGGGTTTTTGCTCGTTGCATCGATGGCACAAGGACAATCGGCAGTCGAGGAGGTCTCTCTCTCTAGAGGCAGTGAGTCAGGTCTTGAATGGCTTGACCAGTGATAGGGTAAGAATTTTTTCTTCATCAGTCTAATACCTTTGGGTGCTCTGATTGTATGTTTCCTTATATTTTATTAGGGATTTTTTAGGTGACCTTTTACCCTTAGGGGACGACTGTTCAGGACACGGGGTTGACTGGAGTAAATGTGTAGATGAGGCATTTGTTGGTGCATGAGTTTGGCCACTCTTGGTATCTCGGGGAGAGAGTGGTCTGAAAGATTGCTCAGGGGGAGGTGGTGGTGCCACCTGCGAGGCCCCCTATGTCTATGAGGTGGGAGCGACTGCTATGGAGGATGCGAGGATCGCGACGATGATTGGCGAGTCCTACATATTTTACACCGATATGGCTGTGCCATATGATTATATGGACTTTGTGATGAGTTGGCTGATGGCGCCCAGCATATATTATGCACTGCCCTTCCTTCCTACAGGTTCGAGTCGGTTAGTGGGGTCTTCCCACAGTGGTGGCGATCCTTCGACATCTGTGGTGGTGGTGACTTCAGAAGTTCCCTTTGTGAAGCTGCATACTCCTTCATACAACATTCGGAGGGCTAATGGAGGGATAGTTCCTATACTGCATTATCCTCATGCGATGGACCCGGAGGAGTTGGGTTTAACACACGAGGTTCTTCGTCCTTTGGTATATATTTCTGCTATTTTCTTTTCCTTCCTTTTGGTTTCTTTTGATCTTTTCTGCATGACACTGATTCTTCCTTTTCTTACAGGACGTCCGTGTGTCCACCACTTGGCTGAGGCACATTAGGGACTAGATATCTTCGGCGACTGCCCATATTCGGGACGCGGTTCCTCTTCCTTCTTACTTGTTTTCATCTGCCTCATCCGGGGATGATTCAGGTTCAGGTGGCGGCGGTGCGTCACCTCATCGTCGGGGAAAAAGAGTGCGTCGTTGTAATACCCCGTAATTTTATTGATTTTTATTTAATGTATTAATTGAATTAAATGAGAATTAATTTGGAAATTAATCCGGAGGGAAATACTAGCGAGATGCAAGTTGGTATTTGATTATGATGTTAGAATAAAATGTTACTGAGAATATATGGTAATATATAAGTATTGAAAATATTAAAATTGTCGCGAGGTAGAAATACGACAATTTGGGAAATTAAGTTAGGATGCGCGTGTCAGTCGCGTCAGGAATGAAATTAATTAGATTAAAAATTAAATTATATTTGTATCAACCGGATGGTCATTTTGAGTGCGCCAACGTGTCTGGAAGGGTCGAAATAGTCAGAAAACACTTGCCGGGAGTTTAGTTTGGGTCTCGGGGCATTTTTAGGCGAAATCGACAACCCAGAAGAGTATTTTGGTACTTTTAAAAATTAAGGAATTAAAATCCACGAATTTTAGAGTTTAATTATATATTATTAGAGAGGCCACTAAGGCCATTATCAGAAAAAGACAAGAGAGTGGGTTACAGGGGTTTTGAGAGAAGTTGGAGAGAGGTTACAAGAGGTCCAAACCAAAAATATCAACCATCACCACCATTCTGGAAGGATTTGTAACAAGAAAGAAGAGAGAATCAACCTATAATCACCGACAACAAATCTTAAGAACAAACCTAAGGCAAGTGTTTTGATGTTATTAATTTCAATGAATATTTCCTCCATGTTTAGTGTAGAAACTTTATATGCCTTGAAAGTTTTGATGAAAACCCAATGGGATTGTTGTGAAACTCATGATTTTGGATAGGGATTGCATGTAGAATGGTTAGGGACGAATTGAATACCCAAAAATATAGCTTTTGATGATTTGAAAACGGATTTATAAGGAGCCTTTGTATTCAATTAAATTATGGGTTCATGTTCATAGGGTTTGGGGAAAGATTTGGGAATTTATGATTATTACATGTTGATTAGTAAGATTAGACCCCAAAAGCATGTTAAAAAGTGACCTAGGGTGACTTAGAGTAGTTTAAAAACGTTAAAACTTAATTGGTATGAACTTAGGATGGATTTAGAGAAAAAAAAATAAGGAAAAATGAAGTTGGGGAAATTCTGGGCATTCTCTGCCATCTCGTTAGAAGACCAACCCAGGTCGTTCGAACAACCTCGTTCGAATGAGATTCTAACGAGATTACAATACCCCTTCTAACGAGTCCATAGTTCGTTCAAACGACACTCGTTCGAACGACCTCGTTCGAACGAGATTTCAGTGACTTCTAACGAGTTTACAAAACGGTCTTTTTCGGTCGATTTTAGTTTCAAACTTTTCGTGGGCTTATTTAATTGAGTGTTAGTCTTCTCTTATTGATTAGTGGGTATATTTGTGAGTATTGGAGCACGTTGAGGATTAAAACTTGAAATTTTATAAAGGCTTGGTGACTTCTATGGGTTAGATTGTAAGTACCGAAATTTGCGACGTGAGAAGTGTTGGCAATCTATATTGTATATTATCACGTGACTTGTAAATGTATAACATCTATTGACGGTATAGGAATGAAAAAAATATATACCTCTATTAATAATATAAGATATCTAAGATGTGTGAATGCTTAGTATATGGACTTATAAGTGTATAACATACCTACCATACTTGCTATCACGGGAGGTCGACTTTCGATCAGGGCCATCTATTCTTTGTGTGCCTACGGCGGGATTTAGATTGGTACCTCAAGCACATAGGTCAGAGAATGACTTATTAGTGAGTTAATAAGTCAGCTGACCATGGGAGCGTAGGTATGTGCGTGACCCATGGGTATGTGAGCTATGTTCGCCCCCATTATGTGTGATTGTTGCTTATTGAAACAGTTCCTGAGAGATTCGGAATACGTGGTCCTCATGTACGTGATGTATCGGGATTCGATAGCAGAGTATATGTGCACTGCAGCTTAGTCTAGGGGTGCCCTTATTGTATATTTATGATGAGATTAATATACTGGTAATTGAAATGGACTTTTATTAAAGTATGATTGTGAATTATTGTGACATTTTTTTAGTTGAGTTAAAAATGGAAAATTCTTAGTGATTCTTATAACTAATTTTGAGTAATAAAAGTAAAACTCTCAGTTTATATTACGATGGCGAGAATTGAACTTTGAATTGTAAAGTAAATTCAAGTTACGAATTGGACTAGTTAGATAGTAGAATAACTAGTACGGGAACAGGTACGATAGGCAACCACAATTAGTTGAGAGGTGAGGAACTCATGTGAGTGCACGCACTATCATGTATTTTATATTCACTATTTAATGACATTAAACACTTGCTATATTTTAAGCTGTTTTCACAATCGGGCTCTGACCCGTTTGCTTTCTAATCTATGTTTTTTTGTAAAAACCTTTTAGGTGCCCAGCCACAAGGACACCAAGCTTAGAAGTCCCATTCCAGTGACGTGTTGTAGCTGCTGTGGAAATTACAGGATCTCGATAGTAGACGCCTCCACTTTCTGCTTGACTCTATTTAAGAATTGTTCATTTTTAGGGCATGTCGTCCCTTTTCTTTTAGAGACATCTTATTTACTCAGTTCTATTTCAGTTTTGGATTTAATTAATTAGTAATTCATATTTTGTATTTGGTTGTATTCAGTATTCAGATTATTCAGAGGAGTATTCCTCCAGATTTAGTTTATTACATTGTTATTCTATTATGATGTGGCTGTGGTATTATTTTTCATAATTTAATTTCGTTTTATGTTAATCTAATTTAATAAAATTGACAACTCACTTTTTAAATATTAGGTGGCTAGTAATTATTAAAAATGTTTTCGTCAGTGATGCTATGAACTGAACCAACTTGACATTTTGTATTAATTTGAATAAAGGAGTAGCTACCCAGTATTTAATTAGTCGGGGTGTTACAGGTGGTATCAGAGCCAGGTTCTAGTATCCTTAGGATCTGTACGGCTTGTTATGTTTCTGCGTAGCATTCCTTGATATAGAGCCCTATGTTTTAAGATTGTTGTACTCTTTTGTGTATCTTTCGCTCTTCATCTATTTTGAGATAATAACTGTGAACTTATAAGACATCTCTCTCATTTCAAATGCCTCCACGACATGCAAAGAGAGTTCCCAGGGATGCTCAGCCCAAGCCACAGCCTGCACCAGTTCAAGGCACCATGAATGCCGCAGAGTTTTCCGCTATTGTGGCCCAAGCAGTTAATGTCGCTCTTGTAGTTGTGCAGTAGGAACCGCCTCAGGCGCCGGTAGTAGCACCAGTACAGGCTCATGCATTCCCGTCTTCTTTGGAATGTGTTCGTGATGCTTTTCAGAAGGCACACCCTCTAGAGGTTGCAGGTAGCTCTGACGTCGTTTTGTCCAGTCAGTGGAAGAAGGACATCCAAAGACACCTGAGGATGTATGAGTGTACGGATGTGTAGAGACGGATACTGGCTACTTTTAAGCTGGTAGGGTCAGCGTTGCATTGGTGGGAGTCGATTACCACTGCGGATGAGAGATATGTTCTTACCATTCAGGAGTTCTGGGTGCAGTTTGACCGCAAGTACTTTCCCTCAGCAGTTCACACCGAGATGAGGAGGAAGTTAATGAACCTCAAGCAGGAGGGGAAGATAGTGTAAGAGTATGAGGCCGAGTTCACAAATCTTATGAACATCGTTCTCGATGAGATTTCGACTGAAGAGAAGAAGATAAAGAAATTCATGGATGGATTAACTTGGAGGATCCGTCAGTACTTGCTAGGAAATCTCTCATTGGCCACTTATTCTGATGTGGTCAACGTAGCACTGCTTCACTGCCAGGACCACCGTTTTCACTTGGCCGAGGGTAAGCGATCAGGAGAGTCCATCCATCAGGGCAGGACAGGGGGGAATGGTGCCAGTGGGGCACAATCAACTCAGGGTCAGCACAAGCAGAGTGATCAGAGTTCCCAGCAGGGGGATTCTAAGAGATTTCAATCTGAAGGTCTCAAAAATGGTTAGGGAGGTTTTCGTCATGGCCAGAAGGGTCATCACGGCCATCAAAGGTCAGCAGGGCCAGCACGGCTAACAACAGCAGTTTCAGTGGATAAATGGTAACGGTCATCAGGGCCGTGGGCAGCAGGGTAAGAGAGGGGGAAACTTTCCGGGGAAATGTTTTATCTGTGGCAAGATTGACCATAAAAACTAGGAGTGTTCGGAAAGGGGCAGGGCCCCACAGCAGCAGCAGGGTGCTCGACACGAGCCCTAGAGACCGATGTTTCCCGTCGCCCTCCCAGCACCACCGCAAATGCCTGCTTTGCCACCCATCCCAGCAGTCCTAGTCCAACAAGGGCAACTTCAGTACGGGGGAGTTTATTAGCTTTAACAGGCTACAGTCCCACAGGATACACCTGCTATTGAGGGTATGTTCTCTATTCAGGGGATTATGGGGCATATTTTATTTCATACAGGAGCCACAAACTGTTTCATTGCCATGAGATTTGCGCGCATGATAGGGTTGTTAGACACTGCAGAGAGCATGATTACTTGCGTAGATTCACCATTGAGTAGGGGTTATATGATTTCTCTTATTTGTAGAGGTGCGAGTATAGAGATCGAGATGTTTACTTTAACTGCTGATATGTTAGTATTAGATATGACTGAGTACAATGAGATCGTTGGTATGGATTGGCTAGTTGCGTATCGAGCCATGATTGATTGTTTCAGCAGGAGTATTATTTTTTCCATACCTGGGCAAGAGATGTTCTTAGTGGCGATGCCTCGTCCTGAGGGAGGATCGTCCACTAAATTGTACTATATAGAGGAGGAGACCTCTAAGGAAGTGGTGACGCCACTCGATTCGATTCCAGTTGTTAGGGAGTTTGCTGATGTATTCCAGGATATTCCAGAATTACCTCCTAGTAGGGAGATAGACTTTGTTATCGATTTGATGCCGGGCACTCGGCCTATAGCCCGCGCACCTTACCGTATGGCTCCAGCGGAAATGAGAGAGCTACGGGATCAGATAGAGCAATTATTGGGTCAGGGGTTTATTCATAGGAGTACTTCATCGTGGGGTGCCCCTGTGTAGCTCGTAAAGAAGAGGGATGGATCATTGAGGTTATGTGTAGATTACCGGGAGTTGAATAAAGTCACGATACAGAATAAGTATCCGTTGCCCCGAATCGATGACTTATTCGACCAGTTGAGAGGAGCTTCCTTCTTCTCAAAGATTGACTTACGATCAGGATACCATCAGTTGCGTATCAGGGAACATGATGTCTCGAAGACTTCCTTCTTGACGAGATATAGTTCCTATGAGTTTCGGGTTATGCCTTTTGGCCTAACCAATGCCCCAGCCGTGTTTATGGACTTGATGAATAGGGTATTCATAGAGTTCCTAGACCAGTTCGTCATCGTCTTTATTGATGACATTCTAGTTTACAGGTTTTGTAGACACTGTGTTAGAACGAGCTATATGCAAAGTACGAGAAGTGTGGGTTTTAGCTGAAGGAGGTTCAGTTTCTGGTGCACATCATTTCGGACCGGGGGATATCAGTTGATCCGGGGAAAGTATCGGCGGTGAGAGAGTGGGGACAACCCACAATACTGACTGAGATCCGTAGTTTCTTGGGCCTAGCAGGATACTACTGGAGGTTTATTAGGGGTTTCTCTAAGATAGCGGGTCCTTTGGCACATCTGACTCGCAAAGGTGTTCCATTCATCTGGAGCGATGTCTGTTAGTTGGCATTCGATGAGTTGAAGGACAAGTTGACCTCAGCGCCTGTGTTAGCATTGCCCAGACCGGGAGTTGAGTATCTAGTCTACACCGATGCGTCCTTACAAGGACTTGGAGGTGTACTGCAACATGAGAATCAGGCTATAGCTTATGCTTCCCGTAAGCTTAATCCTCACGAGAAGAATTACCCCACCCACGACTTGGAGTTAGCGGCAGTCGTATTTTCTCTTCAGATTTGGAGACACTATCACCTGGGGGAGAAATTCCATTTGTTCACAGACCACAAGTCTATACAGTACCTCTTCATACAGAAGGAACTTAATATGCATTAACGTCGGTGTCTTGAGTTCGTGAAGGATTATCAGTTCGATATCCAATATCACCCAGGGAAGGCTAACGTAGTAGCAGACGCGTTGAGCCGTAGGCCAGCAGGTGAGGTGGCCGAAGTGTGGAGAGAAAAGTGGAAGGAGTTGGACACCAAGATGCAATGGCCCGATCATTCATGTCTGTGATGACTATTAAGCCTCAGATTGTTACGAGAGTGATACAGGCCCAGGCAAAGGACTCGTTCTGTCAGGAGCCGATAATTCGATTACTAGTAGATGGAGTCGAGTCCTATACCATTAGTTCAGACGGGGCACTACGCTTCAATGAGAGACTAGTTATTCCGAAAAGGGAAGACTTGCGACATGAAGTAATGACAGACTCGCACGGTTCAAGGTACATTCGGGCGGGTATAAGATGTACCAGGACATGAGGCGACAGTACTGGTGGAGCGGGATGAAGAGAGATATTGCAAAGTTCATTTCTAAATGTGCCATTTGTCAGCTGGTAAAGGTGGACCATCAGAGATCGACAGGACTTCTACATCCAATAGAGGTTCTGATGTGGAAATGGGAGAGAATTTCTATGGACTTTATCACGGGGTTACCTACTTCATAGAGGGGTCACGACTCCATATGGGTAATCTTGGATAGGTTGACCAAAGTTGCTCATTTTCTTCCAACCCGGACAGACTACACTACGGGACAGTATGCCCAGATTTTTATAGCAGAGATAGTGAGACTTCACATGGTGCCTCTCAATATCGTGTCTGACCGAGACAAGATATTTGTTTCATGATTTTGGGAGAGTTTCCAGGAGGCTATGGGTACAGAGTTGCGGCTGAGTACGGCGTATCACCGGTAGACAGATGGGCAAACCGCACGGATGAATCAGATGTTGGAGGACATGTTGCATATGTGCATTCTAGACTTTGGAGGTGGTTGGGAGCAATACCTTCCACTGGTGGAGTTTGCTTATAATAACTCCTACCAGTTCACCATTGGCATGGCTCCATTCGAGGCGTTGTATGGTAGACCTTGTCGTTCCCCAACATGTTGGTTAGAGGTGGGGGATAACAAACTCCTTGGGTCGAAAGTGATTCAGGATACTTCGGCAAGGATAGAGATGATACGGAGCCATATTCTGGTAGCTCAGGACCGACAGAAGAGCTATACTGATGCCAAGAGGTTCTTCAGAGAGTTCAAGGTGGGGGACCAGGTATTACTCAGAGTATCTCCGATGAAGGGGATTATGCGTTTCGAGAAGAAGGGGAAACTAGCACCAAGATATGTGGGGCCATTTCCTATTATCGAGCGAATTGGGCCAGTAGCATATAGATTAGGGTTACCAGAGCACTTGCATAGGATTCATGACATGTTCCATATTTCCTCGCTAAGGAGATATCTTAGGGACAATTTGGCCCATACTCACATTGCTTTAGAGGACATCGATCTGCAGCCCGATAGTTCCTACGAGGAGGGGCCGATTGCCATTCTGGATCGCAGCGAGAGGAAACTGAGGTCGAAGTTAGTACCATTAGTACGTGTTCAGTGAAGACATCATAATGTCGAGGAGTCCACATGAGAGCGCGAGGATTAGATGCGCAAACGTTATCCAGAGTTATTTTAACCAGGTATTCTTTAGTTCTGAATTTCAGGAAGAAATTCTGTTATTAGGGGGGAGTGTGTAATACCCCGTAATTTTATTGATTTTTATTTAATGGATTAATTGAATTCAATGAGAATTAATTTGGAAATTAATCCAGAGGGAAATACTAGCGAGATGCGAGTTGGTATTCGATTATGATGTTAGAATAAAATGTTACTGAGAATATATGGTAATATATGAGTATTGAAAATATTAAAATTGTCGCGAGGCAGAAATACGACAATTTGGGAAATTAAGTTGGGACGCTCATGTCAGTCGCATTAGGAATGAAATTAATTAGATTAAAAAGTAAATTATATTTTTATCAACTGAATGGTCATTTTTAGTGCGCCAATGTGTCCGGAAGGGTCGAAATAGTCAGAAAACACTAGCCAGTAGTTTAGTTTGGGTCCCGAGGCATTTTTAGGCCAAACCGGTAACCCAGAAGGGTATTTTGGTAATTTTAAAAATTGAGGAATTAAAACCCACGAATTTTAGAGTTTAATTATATATTATTAGAGAGGCCACTAAGGCCATTATCAGCAAAAGACAAAAGAGTGGGCTACGGGGGTTTTGAGAGAAGTTGGAGAGAGGTTACAAGAGGTCCAAACCAAAACCATCAACCATCACCACCATTCTGGAAGGATTTGTGACAAGAAAGAAGAAAGAATCAACCTATAATCACCGACAACAAATCTTAAGAACAAACCTAAGGTAAGTGTTTTTTATGTTATTAATTTCAGTGAATATTTCCTCCATGTTTAGTGTGGAAACTTTATATGCCTTGAAAGTTTTGATGAAAACCTAATGAGATTGTTGTGAAACTCATGATTTTGGATAGGGATTGCATGTAGAATGGTTAGGGACGAATTGAATACCCAAAAATATAATTTTTGATGATTTGAAAACGGATTTATAAGGAGCCTTTGTATTCAATTAAATTCTGGGTTCATGTTCATAGGGTTTGGGGAAAGATTTGGAAATTTATGATTATTACATGTTGATTAGTAAGATTAGACGCCAAAAACATGTTAAGAAGTGACCTAGGGTGACTTAGATTAGTTTAACAACGTTAAAAATTAATTGTTATGAACTTAGAATGGATTTGGAGAAAGAAAAATAAGGAAAAACGAAGTTGGGGAAATTCTGGGCATTCTCTGCCATCTCGTTAGAAGACCAACCCAGGTCGTTCGAACGACCTCGTTCGAATGAGATTCTAATGAGATTCCAGTACCCCTTCTAATGAGTCCATAGTTCGTTCGAAGCCATTCGTTCGAACGACACTCGTTTGAACGACCTCGTTCCAACGATATTTCAGTGACTTCTAACGAGTTTACAGAATGGTCTTTTTTGATCGATTTTAGTTTCAAAATTTCCGTGGGCTTATTTAATTGAATGTTAGTCTTATCTTCTTGATTAGTGGGTATATTTGTGAGTACTGGAGCACGTTGAGGATTAAAACTTGAAATTTTATAAAGGCTTGGTGACATCTATGGGTTAGATTGTAAGTACCGAAATTTGCGACGTGAGAAGTGTTGGCAATCTATATTGTATATTATCCCGTGACTTGTAAATGTATAACATCTATTGACGGTATAGGAATGAAAAAAATATATACCTCTATTAATAATATAAGATATCTAAGATGTGTGAATGCTTAGTATATGGACTTATAAGTGTATAACATACCTACCATACTTTCTATCACGGGAGGTCGGCTTTCGATCAGGGCCATCTATTCTTTGTGTGCCTACGGAGGGATTTAGATTGGTACCTCAAGCACATAGGTCAGAGAATGACTTATTGGTGAGTTAATAAGTCAGCTGACCATGGGAGCGTAGGTATGTGCGTGACCCATGGGTATGTGAGCTATGTTCGCCTCCATTATGTGTGATTGTTGCTTATTGAAATAGTTCTTGAGAGATTCGGAATACGTGGTCCTCATGTACGTGATGTACTGGGATTCGATAGTAGAGTATATGTGCACTGCATCTTAGCCTAGGGGTGACCTTATTGTATATTTATGATGAGATTAATATACTGGTAATTGAAATGGACTTTTATTAAAGTATGATTGTGAATTATTGTGACATTTTTTTAGTTGAGTTAAAAATGGAAAATTCTTAGTGATTCTTATAACTAATTTTGAGTAATAAAAGTAAAACTCTCAGTTTATATTACGATGGCGAGAATTGAACTTTGAATTGTAAAGTAAAGTCAAGTTATAAATTGGACTAGTTAGATAGTAGAATAACTAGAATGGGAACGGGTATGATAGGCATGCACAATTAGTTGAAAGGTGAGGAACTCATTTGAGTGCACGCACTATCATTTATTTTATATTCACTATTTAATGATATTAAACACTTGCTATATTTTAAACTGTTTTCACAATCGGGCTCTGACCCGTTTGCTTTCAAATCTATTTTCTTGTAAAAACCTTTTAGGTGCCCAGCCACAAGGACACCAAGCTTAGAAGTCCCATTCTAGTGACGTGCTGTAGCTGCTGTGGAAGTTACAGGATCTCGATAGTAGACGCCTCCACTTTCTTCTCGACTCTATTTCAGAATTGTTCATCTTTAGGGCATGTCGTCCCTTTTCTTTTAGAGACATCTTATTTACTCAGTTCTATTTCAGTTTTAGATTTAATTAATTAGTAATTCAGTTTTTGTACTTGGTTGTATTCAGTATTTGGATTATTCAGAGGAGTATTCCTCCAGATTCAGTTTATTACATTGTTATTCTATTGTGACTGTGATGTGGTATTAGTATTTCATAATTTAATTTGGTTGTATGTTAATCTAATTTAATTAAAATTGACAACTCACTTTTTAAATATTAGGTGGCTAGTAATTGTTAAAAGTATTTTCGTCAGTGATGCTATGAACTGAACCAACTTGACATTTTGTATTAATTTGAATAAAGGAGTAGCTACCCGGTATTTAATTTGTCGTGGTGTCACAGTCGTAGGGGTGGAAGATCTTCGGAGAGAGAGGTGAAGACTAGGTAAGAGAGAGAAGGGTAATGTGGGTTCAGGCTGAGTCCTGTTGTTTTTTTCTTTTATTTCCTGCAAGATGATGTAACACAGAGAAATATTTATGCAATGCAATAAAGGTTTTTTTTATTATCTTCTTTTAGTGATGAATGAATGCATGCACATGCGCCTTTTACTTTTCTGCTGAGACCGTAAAAAGAAATGTTTTTGGTATTTTAAAAGAAAGTTTTATTCAAAATGTGAATTTATGTAAAGATGAAATGGGGATTTGTGAAATTCGATTGAGAATATCAATTTATTTTGAGTTTTTTGAATTTTGATAAAAGAGCAAAAAGGAAAATTTCCAAAAGTAGGGGGTTCCCGATCGACAAGCACCTTGTCCTGCATATCGACAGGTCAGTCTAGTCCCATCAATTTAAAGATTTGATTGATACCCTCTTCAGCCTTTGGTACCTTCTTGTGAAGTATTTCCTCCGATTTCTGCAGGGGTTATGTCCTTTGTGGGGGTTTTCAAGTATAAAAGAGGGGTAAGAGTGGAGTGTTTCCCTCACACCCTCACATCCTGACTTACTTGTTCTGTGAGGTGTCTCTCCCTAGTAGTGTTGAGTTTTCCAACTACCTCGAGTCTTTGGAGGTGTGTGCTCCTATAACGTCGACTACGATGCTTACAACATGCGTCGAGTTCTTTTCTGGCGTAATCATCCCATAGAGTGGAACGTGCTGATGGCGGCGGTACAATTCTGGTACCCCAAAGACCATGTATTCCACTTTGGCTTGGAAGAAGTCTGTCTGACTTATGAGGAATTTTCTACCATGTTGGGGATAAATCCCGGCGTTGTCGCGGCTTTGCCTGATTTTTCCCGTTCTCCTCGGGAGTTATTGGTCGGGCTTATTTATGTTTCATCTTCGGCGGCCATATCACTGGTGGATGTAGGTATGATCTCTCTTTTGGCAGTGTTGCGGTCCATGCATTTGCAGGAGGTTGGTGATGATGAATATGCCAGAGATGTCATTCTGGGTTTGGTTTTGAAATTATCTATTACCTCATGGATGTCCTACCGTCGCAATCCTGTGGCGGTGATACTGGTAGAGACTTTGAATAGCTTAGATTCCTGACGAGAAGGTCGTTCTAACTTTATAAGGGGTAGCCCTGTGATGTTGTTCATGTGGTTGTTTGAAAGATTCTGCCTGGTGACTCCTCCGGAATACCCTTTATCGGTTGTACCCAACTTATTTTCGCGCCCTTTTATCAATGTTGGCTTGGATATTAAGAGCTGGGAGAACTGGTTCGTGGAGCACGGGGCTCTAAATCTGTACTGATCAGTACTTTGGTGGGGATAGCTGCTGCCTATTTGAGAACTGGGAGAATACCGGTATGTCTGGTTGGTTGCTCTTAGACAGACCTCTTTCTATTTCCCTTGGCGACTTCTGAGCCAATTTGGCTAGGTTCAGATCGTGCTACCTCGTACACTAGACTTCTTTTCGGTAGAAGATTTGACGGAGCATCTATGCATGCGGCTTGGCTCTTTGTGAGAGAGTTGGTGTCCATCGTCCCATCCCTATCAGTCTTCTTAGAGAGTTTGGCACATCCCTGGGGATTATATGAAGTAGTTGTGGAGGAGAGTAGTTATCAAGATGTTGGAAGTGGAGTCTGGACAAATGTTGCTTGCCTTATCTAATACCATGGGGGGAGGTGTGGTAGTTTTTTCGAGGCTAGTTCGAGCTTATCGGTCCTTGGAGAATCTGCGATACTCCATTCAGGCAGGGGAAGCTTGGGGACCCTAGGATATAGATGATGATGATGATGATGATGATGATGATGATGATGATGATGGAGCGGGCTCCTCTGGTAGCTGTGGGTAGGGCTCTTGGGGGGAGTTTATTTTGTACTGGGAAATATGTTTGGTTTTTTTTATTTAGATTTTTAGGAAAGTAGGGGGGAAGGGAGTCATCCTTTACTTTATGTAATTGCACTGTAATTTCTTATTAGTGAAATAAATAAGTTTTTGATCATCCAATTGAGCCTTTTGATGAATTTTGTATTTTCAATTATTTATATCGATCGCTAAGGCATACATAATCCTTTTGTTCAAGTATATGTCAGAATGGACTGTCGTTCTCGGAGGTAAGAAAATAATAGTTTTTTGTGAAAAAGAAAGGGTCATGCTCATGTGAGATGTATAAGATGCCTACGTACCTATGGGGGTTTTTGAAAATTTTCAATTTTACTGGGAATAATTTTTACAGAGGATCAGGCCCACGTAGTTCTGGGTAGAGGGAAATGAAGAGAGATTTTTTTTCACTTTTTAAAAAAAAAATAGAAGGGAGATGAGAAGAGTCGTAGCGCGCCGAGATTTCTAACTAGGGGTAAAATTTCTTGTGACGATCCAAGTTGACTGGAGGAGCCATATCTTCTCCATCTAAGTCGGTGATCATGGCGGCACCACCGGACAAGATCTTCACAATGTATGGGCCGCTCTAATTGGGTTTGAATTTTCCTCTGGGGTCCCAGATGGGCTCTATTATTTCTTTGAGGGCTAAATCCCCTTTTTGAACACCGCGATCCTTGACTTTCTTATTAAATGAATGCGTTATTCGGTGATGGTAGCCTTATATGTGATACAATGCCGCCAGCCTCTTTTCATCCAGGATTGACATCTCATTGAGGTATCCCCTAAGGGCGTATGGGATTCGGTCGGCCAAATCTCGACAACTTTCAATCATCTTGCTAATGATGGCTTTGAGGTTCTTGTTGGCGGCTTTGACTGCACCATTAGTTTGAGGTCAGTAGGGAGAAGATTTGTGTTTATGGATCCCATACACGTTGACTAGTTATGTGACTTCTGCCTTAAAATACAACCCGTTATCTGATACTAGCTCATGCGGGACCCCATATCGACAGATGATGTTTTTCTTGATAATTTGGCCACTTTCTTCGCATTTAGAACTGCGTATGACTCAGCTTCGACCCATTTGGTAAATTAATCGATGGCAACCAGGATGAACTTATGTCCGTTAGAGGCCTTGGGTGTAACCTTTCCTATAATGTCGATGTCCCAGGTGGAGAATGGCCAGGGAGAAGTCATGTTGTATAATTCTTGCGAAGGCAGGTGTTGAAGGTTGGAGAACTATTGGCATTTTAGTCATCTCCGGACATAGGCAGTGCAATCCTAGATCATGGTGTTCCAGTAGTAGCCTTGTCGTATGATCTTCTTAGAAAGCATGTGACCGTTCAAGTGGGGTCCACCTTTCCCGCTGTGGATTCTTTGCATCACCTCTTCAATGCCATCCCCTACGATGCAGTGTAGATGGGTTCCATCGAAGTTTCTCTTGAACAGTGCTTTGCGACAGATGATGTACTGGGCGACTAGTCTTTAGAGGGTTTCCTGGTCTTTCTTATTGGAACCATCGGGATACCTACCATGCTTGAGGAGGTGCCAGATATCATAATACCAATAATTGGCTAGCTCGGTATCTTCTTTGCTGATGAGCCCAATGTGATAGCAGTGGGTTGGTTTATCTTGCTTTTGCATCAGGAAGGGGGCCATTGTTATTCCTTCGAGCATGTCGACCATGGAGGCCAAGGTAGAAAGGGAATCGGCTAGATTATTCTTTGCTCGAGGTAGGTAGTGTAAGGTGATGTCTTGGAATTGGGAGGCTAGTTCTTCTAAATGGTCATGGAAGGGTTGAAGTTTCTCGTCCTTGACTTTTCATTTTCTGAGCACTTGACCAATGATGAGTTCAGAATCCCCATAGACATTTAGGCATTGGATACCTTTCTTAAGAGAAACTTTGAGGCCTACCGTATATGCCTCGTATTCAGTCATGTTGTTGGTGTATAGGAAATCCAACCTGATGGCGATGGGAGTGTGGGGGTCATCTGGGGCAATAAGAAGTATCCTAATGCCATATCCATTTTTACTGGCAGTGTCGTCGAAGAACATTTTCCATCAGAGGTCGTCTTGAGCATTATAGAAGATGTTTTCATCTGGGAATTTGAAGATCCGGTCATCAGCCTCTTCCATGGGGTAGTCAGCGAGGTAGTCAGAGATATCTCTTCCCTTCATGGATTTCTGTGTGACACACACGATATCAAACTCGGCTAAGAGCATCAACCATCGGTCCATTCGGCTGGATAAGGTGGGTTTCTCAAGAAGGCACTTTATGGGGTCCATTCGGGGTATAAGCTTAATGGGGAAGGTGAGCATGTAGTGTCGCAAATTTTGGGTGACCCAAACAAGCACGACGCATGCTTTTTCCAAAGTAGTGTAGTTGACTTCGTAATCGTCCAGTTTGTGAGTGGCATAATAGATGGCCCATTTACAGTGTCGGTTATGGTTAGGTATAAGATAAAGGGGAGACCAGGCTATGGTGGCATGAGTACCATAGGTTGAGTCATGTATAGTTTGATTCGGTCGAAGGTTTCTTGGCAGGCCTCATTCCAAACTTTCATTGAATCCTTTCAGAGGATTTTTAAAATAGGTTCGCATATGGAGGTGAGCTGGCTGATGAACCGGCTGATGTATTATAATTTCCCAAGGAAACCTCGGACCTCTTTCTTTGTTTAGGGTGGTGGAATCTTAAGTATGGCTTTTAGCTTGGCAGGATCTTCTTCTACCCCTTTCTCACTGACCATAAATCCCAAGAGTTTTCCCTTTATAATACCGAATACACATTTTTATGGATTGAGTCTCATCTGATATTGTTTCAATCATTCGAAGAACTTTAGGAGAGAGGGAACATGACCTTCTCTAGTTTTTGATTTGATAATCATATAATCAACATAGACCTCGACTTCTTTGTGAATCAGATCATGCAGGATGGTTGTGGAAGCCCTCTGGTAGGTAGCCCCATCATTCTTGAGACCAAATGGCATAGCAGTGTAGAAAAAGGTTCCCCATGGGGTGATGAAAGAAGTTTTTTCTTGATGATCTGGGTGCATTTTAATTTGGTTGTATCCAGCAAACCCGCTAGTGAATGACTTGAGAGCACGACTGGACGTGTTTTCCACGATCATGTTGATATTGGGTAGCGGGTAATTGTCCTTTGGAGAGGCTTTGTTCAAGTTTCGATAGTCTACGCACATCCGAACTTTCCCTCCTGATTTCAGTACAACTACTATGTTGGCTAGCCATATAGGATATTCGATCACACGAATGAAACCCACGTTCAACTATTTGACCACCTCTTCTTTGACTTTGAGCGACCATTCGGAGCGGAGATTTCTTATTTCTTGTTTAACTGGCTTGTAATCTGGAAGAGTGGGGATCTCATGTTGAGAAATTTTAGGATCAATTTCGGGCATATCATCATAGGACCATGCGAAGACATCCATGAATTCCTTTAATAATTCTTCAAGTTGTGCGCGCTCATGCTCGTCAAGGGTATCCCCTATCCTAATCTTGTGTAGTTGGCTACTAGAAGTGAGGTTAATAATAATAGTCTCTTCTTCATTAACTTGAATGCGGTTATGTTGTTTGTTATTAACCTTATTTAGATCAGTTAAGAATTGTTCATTTGCAAAATCATCATTATCAAAAATTTAATTAGAATCTAAACAAGGCATAGCAAGATACTCAAAATCTTTGTTTATTTCATTGATAGGAAAAACAACATTGAGAACCTCATCAAAGGAGGTCTCAATTTCATTTGAGCAAGGATAGACAACAAAAGAAGAAATGGGGTAAACGTTGGGGTTAGGTGGGATTTTAACAAATAGAACCGGTGCAGCATGCCAGTTGAGTAGAGGTTTATCAGCATCTTTAATCATGTGGTATGGATCCAGTGATGTAGTAACTGAATGAACCATGCAGAGTGTTAGTCCCAGTGTTTGCAAGTTGAACGAGTTCTTAGAGTCATTTTCCTTAGTCTTTTCGATATCTCTGATGAGGGGTTATTCATGGTGTTGGGAACTTTCGGCCCATGGGTAGATGTCTTGGAAAAAGATCTCCATTCTGGGTTTCATCTTCTTGTTTGTATGGTCATACCATGGTTCCGAAAAGCCGCAAAAGGGGAATTTCTCACCCTTTTTGATGAATCATCCATTCAAGGAGTCACCTGAGATGGTTTGGAGGCAGTATAATCTTTTCTTTGGTTGAGACTGGCGGATCATTCTGAGCTCTTGTTCTGATGGTTGATACCCCAAACCACAAGGAGGGAGAGCTTTCTTCAGTTCAATGGGCTCAAGTATACCTTTCTGTCTTTCTCCTAGCCCCAGTCCGAGCACGAAGTGCATGTTTCTGAACATCTTAATCACATTGACATTGCCATGAGGGTCATATTCTGGACAACCCCTTTTTTTTAAATCGTCCCCTATCGGGAGTAGGAGTGATACAACTCGGAATCCTGATAGGAGCATATCATTTGGCTCGTGCTGTATCTCAAGGATTAGACTGTTGGTACATGCACACTCGGCATTGTCATCTTCGCCCAAAATGGTGATGACTCATCCATCGACGAAGAACTTCAATTTATGATGTAGTGAGGAAGACACACCCTTGATATTATGGAGCTAAGGTTGTCCAAGTAATAGGTTGAAACAAGTTGGGATGTCAATAACTTGGAATTCGACGACGGGGTTTATAGGGCCAACCCTTATTCCAGGTTTTATAGATCCCATCACCTCCCGACGGGTATTATCATAGGCACGTACAGTAGTGGAGGTTGGATCGAGGTCACTTTCCTTTAGTCCTAAGCATTTGAAGGTTCTTAATGGGCAGACATTCTAGGCAGATCCATTATCGACAAGAGAGTGGTAAGATCTTCCCCATAACTTTGACAGAGACGTTGAGTTCATGATTGTGGTTTGGCCCAATTTTGGGGATTTCTCCTTCAGAAAAGGATAACATTCGGGTAGAGGTGAGGGATCCAATTAGATTTATCGCTTCTTCTGGTGTAGTAGAAGGAGGTATTGTGGGTCTAGTGAGAAACTTCATCAAAGCATTTATGTGCTACTGAGAAGACATGAAAAGCCCACATAGAGTGATGTTAGCTTGAGTTTTCTTTAGTTGATCGAGGATCTTGCTCTCCTCGAGGGTCATCTCTGGCATAGAAATATTTTCAACACCCTTCCCCTTGTCATTTATGAGTAGTGAGCTTGGGATCTGGTAATGCCTCCCTCATCTGGTCATGTAATTCACTGAAGAAGGGAAGAACATGAACCATATTTCTTCATCAATATCGGGTTTTTCTTCCATCTTATTTATTTCTCCGAGGAGTTATTCAAATGATATCATCCCACACATATCGGCTACTGGGCCAGTTGTCTCTGAAGCTTGCTCTTCACTTGAATTTTTAAATTCTTCCTCCCCATCCAGTGGTAACAATTCTGTCTTTCCATGAAAATCCAATGCATTCCACAACTTCAATGGCTTCTTCATATAGGTCTTCCCATTATGTGGGGATATATAAGGGTGAAGGGACCAGGCTTCCTTATAACTTCAAAGTATCAAGTAACTCGGTCATACTGCAAATATCGTTGGTTTTCCTGAATAATTTAGCCATGATCTGGACAACGTCATCTAAGACGACTTCATCGGTTGGTACCACCCAACTGTCTGACTTTCGGGCCCATTTTCGTGCTTCCAAGAACAGTGTAGTGAACCTTTGCAAATCAATGATCATCTGTGAGGGAAATTTTAGCCCGAACTCTAGGAGTTGGTTTAACGCTTCTGATAATTCCATACCTCCATTTTCAAAACGGGTATGGACAGCGATGCACGCTCTGGTAAGGAGAGACAATGCCTTATCAGTGAGGCTAATAGGGTGTAGGAGGAAATATGGGCAAGTTTGGAGAGGTTTGGGAGAGTGTATGGATGTGATTTGAGTTGAGGGATCAAATTTTGGGTTCATTTCTAGGAAGATAGCATTGGTATGATTTGGGAGTGGGTTTTGAGTAGTGTTTGGCTTAGGATTGGCTAGTGGGGCAATGTTACCTTGGTCAATTAGACCTTGGATTATATTTCGAAGATGAAAGAATTGGTCGGTGGTATGACCAGCAGTTTGGTGAAAGGCGCAATGGGCATCTTCCATAAAGTTTCTTGGAAGTGGGTTTGGCAATGGACGGGGGTCTAAGGGTTTGATAAGGTTTCAACTTAATAGGGATTGATAAAATTTGGAGAGGGGTGCATGGAGCTCGGTGTATTACTTTTAGACTAGGAGAGGGTGACTTTATAGTGCCCACGAAATAGTCGGTTGAGAGATGTTGTTAATGGTTGAAACTGATTGGCAGGGTTGTCATATTTTCTGGGGGTGAACTGTCCGGACACCTTCTTTGGTTCAACCTCTATTTTAGAAAGACCTTCCTCAATTTCTACTCCTTCCTCTCTGAGAGCTCGAAAGTGGGGATATTATTGTGCTCCCATGGTCGCTCGAACATGGGGCAAGAAGGTCTTCTTCATTATGTTGACTTGTTCTTCCTCAGATGGCCGATTGGTCATGGTGGCTGATTTTTCCCTCCACCGGGATATGAAGTTACTGACTGATTCCTCTATTTCTGTTTGAGCAGCTCTAAATCACGGCGGGTGACCTCAAGCTCTTCGTTATATTTGTATTGCGACATGAATTCTAGGGCTACATCCTCCCAGCTACGAATTCTGGACCGCTCGAGAGATAAAAACCATCGAAAAAGGCTATCCTTCAGAGTTTGGTGAAACAATTGGGTCATCACTTCTTAAGAATCACCTAGGAGAGTCATAGAACGGTGATAACTGCGAAGATGAACAATCGGGGGTCCACTTCCTTTGAATTTCTCGATATTCGTCATCTTGAACTTCTTGGGTAACCTTTCCTTAGGATAAGGAGACATGTGGGTGTAGTCCACGTAATTTACGAAAATTCGAACTTGGTCGAACTTCTTAGTTAGCATCTTGAGATCTTCTTAGACCTTGTTCAATTTTTCCTCTTTCGGATCAACGATCGCAGGCAAGTTAGACCCAGGCTGGGCAACGTTTGGCATAGGAAACTGGGCAGGTGGCAACCCATTAACAGGAGGGGTACGTGGAGCGTGCTGATACTATTAGGGAGCCCAGAATGGCTAGGGTGGACCCATAGCACGAGGGAATAAGACCTCGAGCTCTTGAGGAATAAGAACCTGGTTTTATTGCATCTCTCGGACCTTTTAGAGCTCAATCATAATCTTATGGGCCTTAAATTATATCTATAAGGTTGCCACATATACAAACCACGATAATGAAACCTCTGCTCATCGAAGTTCCATCTAACCATAATAATAAAGGCGAACTCAACCTGTATCCAGGCGAGATATCACAACAACAACAACCTGTTCCCTCCAGGAACCATGCACACGATAGTCTTGCCATCATTAGCCTGCTATCGCTCCGAATATACCATATACATCATATGTATATATACAAAATATAAACACCCGCCTCTATGACGAGTGAAAGAAAACAAAATTCCACTATCGCGGAAAAATACATAGGCCTACATTATTATGTTATCGAGACCGACACAACTCAATTTACACACATGAGTCTAAGGCTAACAAACACCACAACTTCATCTAGCCACACCTCTTACTAGAATTTCTTACTCTAGGCCCCATCTAGGCACCCTAACCTTGTCCTTTATTCCTACTAGGAAAGGACTAACTGTTGTGGTTCCGCACTTTACCTTACTATCTTCATAACTGGCCTTCCTGACCATGATAAAGTTGTCAACACCATCTGACTCGATAGCCTCATTCCTTACAATCACCTTACTCATCCTCTTAACTTCGTCGTTAAAAGGAAACTCCGCCACCGGTTCCAACAATCCTATTTCAACAAATCTCCCCACAACGATGTCCCCAATGGGGCACATGAACACACCCACATTCTCCGTAAGTGTTAGCAACACTTCTCTAGTGAGCTTACCCTTCCTGAAAAGGACTCATTATTCATTGTACCTATCTCACCTCGGTACAAGGTTCACTTCTCCATAATACCCTTTATTCACTGTCGGCCTCTGACCGAACCTTATGTGAATAATTCCCAAAACAGCATCATTCCTGTTGAATCATGGGGACTCACGGTCAAGATTATCCGTAAGATCCCCCTGGAACCCTTATCTCCACGGGGTAGTTCAACATGAGTACCACTTTCCACCATAGCAGTACTTGGATGCTCATAACTACTATACTTTAGTAGTTGTTGCAACAATCCTTAGTAGTTGCCATAAGGAGAGTGGCCTCTACTAAGGTCCTCGTCCCCAACTTCTATCAGCTGCTCCAGCTAAGCCCCGCACACGATTCTCAAACGAGCGCGCAAAGGATAACTAAAATCTTCTAACCTGGCAGGAGAACGAAATCTCACAAGAGAAATCAACAATCCTAATCCTGGGGATCTATAACAAATTGAGAGCAACGCTGAAAGCGTAGTACGTCCACACAGATTCCTAAGGACACTAGAACCTGATGCTCTGATACCATCTGTAACAACCCACCTAATGGGATACCGGGCGATCACTCCTATATCGAATTAAAACATGAGTCACATATGGATCATTCTTAGCATCACTGTCGAAATTTCATTTAATTACTAATATCCTATTAGGCGAGCGTTAAAAACTTTTACTTAACTACTCTTTTTAAACAATTAAAATGAAACATCCACAAGTTAATGCGTAAATGAAACTGAAATGAAATAAAATAAGCGAACACTCGGTTCAAATTATACAACCATATCGAATTGACATATAAAAGAATAAATAAAAACAGTTGGACCATTGGCCCGAATGTTTATACAATACCTCCTATCTAGAGTACAAGGATGGAAGCGACTATCAAAAACCTGCACGCATCCACAGCTGCTGCAGCTGGCGTCTGACTAGAAAGAAATGCCATCCAGGCGTCCCTGTGTCTGGACACCTATATATATATATATATATATATATATATATATATATATATATATATATATATATATATATATATATATATATATATATATATATATATATATATATATATATATATATAATATATATAACAAGAGAGGAAAGGTAGATAAACGGGTCAGAGCCCGAATTTTGAAAATATTTTGCAAGTGCATAAATGCTTTATTTTTAGAAAAATAGGTTTATCTCATATTTAAATTGGTATCGCACTCCCATGAGATACCCCTCACCTCTCCTCTAATAGTGCACACCTAACGCACCCTAACAACATACCCTAGTCAAGCTATCCCTGCCTAACTAGTCTATCACCCAACTACTATCTACCCTAGATAGTCTAAGTGCTAAGGGCTAAACTTCCCTCCATTCTCAACACTGCACTAAGTTCGTGCGTGAGGTGTCTCGCAAAGCGAAATCCAAACAAGGAACCCCCCCGACACACTAATACTTGGCAGGGTTAATGGTAGAGATCCATTAGGCCTGTAGCACACACAAATATATATATATATATATATATATATATATATATATATATATATATATATATACATCTACAATATACGTCCGGATAATATCTCCCGGAATGAGGTTTACATAATAATGAATTATATAATACACATCTGGATCTACCTCCTGGACTGAGGAGTATTCTATACTCATATCAAAACCTTCCATTTCCCTTCTCATATCCAGCAAATATATTTAAAAGCCAACTCATTAACATGAATTTCTTTAACAAATCATATACTTCTTTAAAGGCCAATTTTATTATCATAAAAATGCTTTTCATTTTTAAATCATCCCATTTCCCTTTTTATACTCAGGAAATGTACCCAAAGCCATTTTAATTATCATGAAAATGCTTTGATCAAATCATATGCTTCCACATCCCTTCTTTCATCCGGGAGTGTTACCGAAGCCAAACCTTTATCCCATTTCCCTTTTTATAGTCAGGAAATGTAAATTAAAGCCAATCCATTATCATTAATTGCTTTAATAAATCTGAGACCTCCCCTCCGGGTTTCCCCACTGGACACGCCCCTAAATGGCTATCATCTTCCAGGGCCTATCAAACAAGACAACCTGGGAACCTAACAACGTCGGGAAGCGGCCATATGCATGCGGGAAAGTCAGGACCACACCCAGAATCCCCTAACCAGCGCATAAACAAATATATAATCACTCCTATGGCCAAAGGACTATATCCACCCTGCTCAATAGCCAGGGGATTCATCATAATGCGCGTAACTTCCCTTATGATAGCGATTTAGGGAGGTGTGTAATCCACATTTTATCAATTATGAAAAACATTTCTCTTTCCATTTTGAAAATATTCATTTTTATATTTTCAAAATCATTTCCATCATATCATGTATATATAACTTAATCACATAGTATATACATATACCATATATTCCTCCTAGAATATATAAACGGCCATAATGGCCTATAGCATCTAGCGATGACCAATAATCCCAAAGATTCCCTTCGGGAATCATAATCATGCATTCATATTAGCGTGATTCTAAATCCAAAGTATTTCCTTACTTTTATAACTAATAAATACCTTAATCATCACTAAGGATTTTATCGGATCTCTCTAATTATACCAATTCACTCTAAGTGAATATATATATATATATCTACATCCCCAATTATCTTAATTATCTCCTAGGATTGACTTAACGGTAATCGATATAATTATGCTTTCTATACGCATAATTATATAGGCCTATATGCCTACGAGAAATGTCCTCGGGATTTATTTCTCCCGGACAATCCTAAATTTAATGGGTTATGGATTTCATTTCCATGAACCCAAGGACTACCTATTGTCCATATTTAATCATTTAGGAAACCCCACCCTATTTAAGGGACCCCAACATCTCAACTTATCAACTATTCGATTTTCCTCGAAAATAAAGTTTAACGGTTATACATTTAAACCCTCACTTAAACCTCCTAATTTCTCTTAATTTGTGGGCCATATAATCCTAAAAGACTCCTTATGTCATGACATAAATGACCTCGAATTAATTAGAATTGGAATTCACCCCATCCAATTCTCCCTAAGAAAATTATCTATTTCCAGCAGGGGTCGATCGATCGACCCTTGGCCATCGATCGATCGATGGCTCGATCGATCGAGCCCCCATGATCGATCGATCGATCATGTCGGGAAGCTTCTTCTCCGAGAAGCTGTTTCGGCCATTGAAGCTTCTCCCAAGCTTTTGTCGCCTCAACCAACTGCCTACAACTTCAATCAACTACAACTACACATATATAAAGGGTCCTAAACATCCTAGAACCCTAAACCACCAATTAATTTTGATTAATTTCTAAGTTTCTCCAATTTTCATATTTTAGGGGTTTTTTGGTTTTATCTCTCGAAAACCAGTTTTATCCAGGAAAAGCCAACCCAAAATCATTAGGGTTTATTATACCAACAATGATATGAGATATTTATGCTCAAAAATAAATAAATCAAGTAAACACTTGCCTCGTGGATAAAATCCGACGTCCTCGAGCCGAATCCCGAGGAGGCTGGCCGGAATTTCCCTCTTTTTCCTCTTTTCTTACTCATGTCTCTCTTCCCTCTTCCCTCTCTTCTCTCTTCTTTTCTTTCTCTTTTTCTCCCTTTCTCCCTCTTTACATAGAGAGAAAAGAGTTTAACCCCTTTAATACCCCCAAAACGACTCGTTTACTCAATTACGAGCCTATTTAACTCCGAAATTCCCCGAAACTCAATTTCGACAATCGGACACTCTTTTCCAACTATCTCGGACATTCTGAGACTCGTGGCGCAGTCAAAATTCCCATCTGAGGTACTTGACCGCAAATCACTATTCTAACCCATAAAAGTAAATGCGTGTTTTCAAATCAAAATCTTGCCCCTTTTGTCGCTATACTCAACGGCGACATATAATTAAAATATTTCGACCTATATAGTCCCAGAAATAATCACGACATCCATAAAAAGTCATTCAATCCTCGAAAATCTCCAAATTTACTATTTCGAGAAATTCTCCAAATTGCCAATTTATATCCAATTACGGAATTTAACGGTACCCAAAAGGGAGGGTTATTACAATATGTTATCAAGTTGGATATGGATATAAATAAGTTAGTGTGAAATATAACTTATAACTCGTATACATGATGTGAATGGTGTAAATGATATAACTTGTGAGAATGTTATATGGCATTAAATAAAATTGATTTGAATAAGCTAATGTGGATTATAAATCATAAAATGTATACGACACTCACTCAAGTTGGGATAGTGGGGAGTAGTGAGATATACGAGACACGGCTAGTTATGGAGAATTAGCTAAATGGGGCATTTATAGTTTCGATAGGCGTGCATATTAATTGAGGGGTGACGTAAATGCAAGGGAGTGAGCGACACTAATTTAAATATGGAGAGCATTTGCATATTTACTTCTTGCATTTAAATTCACTTGCTAAATATTTTTAAATGTTTTGGGTTCTAACCCTCGCTATAAAATATTTTCAAAAACCTTTTAGGTGTCCTCCCACAAGGGCGCCCGGCATGATTCCATCCTACAGGGTACGTGGCTGCAGCTATGTGGAGTGTTGTGGTTTCTTTGATGTAGTCGCTTATCTCATTCTATCTTAGATAGGAATCCTTTCAGTTGTACTTTTGGACTTGTACCTCTATATTCAGACTTGTCATGTATTAGTACTCTTTTATATTCACTTTTGTGGATGGCTTGTAGTCGACGTTGTTCGACAGGCTATTGTGCTTAGCTTGTGTCATGTTTTAGTTTTATTCTCATATTGGAGTGGTTCTTGTGCTATCATATGGTTTTGGTTGGATTAATACATATAAAATTTGACATCAGCTTAATGAAACGACTAAATGGTTAGTAATTAATGAATAGAATGACAGTGATGCTAAGAATGAACCAGATGAGATTCCGGTTTAATTTGACAGTTATGAATGATAAATCATGATGAAAGAGAAATAAGAATCTACCTACACAATTTAAAACATAAGCTAAGAAGGAAAATAAAATAAATAACATTATCTAAAACTTCATAATCTGCACCAATTATTTCATATATCTTTTCCTTAATAGGATATATATATATATATATATTCACAATCTTATGCTCTTTATGGCATTTTTATCCCAATTTTACCTTTTGTAAACAAAAAAAATCCTTTCCTTATCAGGAAAAATAATCATTTTCAAATGCTCTTTGTGGAATTTATATGTGCTCTTTGTGGCACTTCATTATGCTCTTTGTGGCATATGTAATCCATCAAGTCCCGCTTGATTATGAATAGTTATATTTATATACATATAACGATTCTAAGACCGTATGTCCGGGTTTCCCCACTGTGCGCACCCCTAAATGACCATCATCTTCCAGGGCCTACCATTAAGACAACCTGGGCACCTATAACGCAAATCGTCGGGAAGCGGCCATGTACCTGCGGGATAGTCAAGACCACTCCCAGAATCTCCTACCCATCGCAGAAAAATATATAACAACAAACGCTCGCATGGCCTAGGACTATATCCACCCTGCATTCATTAGTCAGGGGGCTTCACCTCATGCGCGAACTTCCCTTATGATGTCATTTAGAGAGGTGTGTTTAAACCATTTTATTTACCATTTTAAAAAATCAAGTAAATTACCATTTACCATATTCATGGTTAAGTAAATTATCATTTACCATCGTCATTACCATTTCCATTTCATTTCCATTTGTACATGCATGTTTCGTTTTATTTGAAACCATACTAATTTACATTATTGTAAATAATTCACCTTATTATCCGGAGCTATACGATAAATTATATCGTAACTACAACCTCAAAGGAGTAAATAAACTCTTAATCATCTCCAAACATTTTGGGGTATTACTTGAAAACCCCAATACTATCATACCTCAAAGGAATGAATAATCTTTCAATTTATTTTAACAACATTCGTTTGTGGCGTTATTATAAACCATCATGGTTAACATAGCTCAATTGAGCTTCTAAAATCTCCCAACATTCTTTTGGGGTGATAATATAAACCCTTAAAACTAATATAGCTCAATTGAGCCTCCAAAATCTCCCAAACAATACACTACATCTCCTAGTTTCATAACAATCAACTAGAATAAAGATTTCCCTAGCATCAATAGGCATAATCCCGGAAAAGTCCCTGTATAAACCATTACCAATTTAGGGTAGTTCCCCAACTCATCTAGAACTCTAGGACTCTAAGTTTACTTCATTCAAGAAGGTTCCTAAGTCCTAAGCTTAAAGGACAAGGAGAAATATTGAGTTAAAAAAAAACTCAAAAACAGCATGAATCCGAATCAATTCGCCCAAACAGGGAATCGGTTCGGACATAAGACCTGGGATTCTGCAACTGCCGAATCGATTCGGCTTGGGACCAAATCGATTCGGCCCAAGAAGACCTGGGAACTTCCCCTTTGCGAAATGATTCGCCCAGGGGGGCGAATCGATTCGGCCTGGAGAATTTGGCAAGAATGGCTTCGAGGGTTATAAACCCTAGATTTACCCAAACTCCAATATCATCCATTTTTACCCACAACCAACATCATACATCTACCCCAAATCATTATACATGATGTATAACCACTATAATCCATAATTTTTACCATCAAAATTAAGATTAGGGTTAAATCACCACAAATTTCATTTTTGATCCATAAATGCAAATACACAACTATCAAACAATTTATTCATCTTAAATCATATATTAGCAAGTAGAAAACTTGCCTTAGGGTTGTAATCTCAGATTTTTTTTTAGTACAAGCAACAATCATCTTCAATCTCCAAATCTCTCTCATTTCTCCATTTTTCTTCTTCTCTTTCTCTTTCTTTTTCTCTCTAAGTGTAAGACATAAAATGAGGAAAATGAATTAAGGGGGTAAGACTTAAAATCGTGACTTAAGTCTAAAGTCTCCAACTTAAGTGGTTAATACCACATTAAAATGACTCCCAAATACGCGTTTAAGTTAAAACTAGATAAAAGTGCCCGGAACCCAAAAATACAATATGGCACTTATTTCGACTGTCTCGGACATTTTGGGACTAACTACACCCTCAAAACTGGCATCCGACGATTTTATAATTTATTTTCAGTTCCAATTTCATTTTAACCATAATGTCATTTAAAATACATGACACCATAAACATGCAACCTGATGATATTTACTTTCACATACAGTAAATATGCATCAATTTAGTAAATATTAACTTTCAATTCATTCAATTAATATTTACTCCAGTCCCAACATTTTATACAATTACCTTATGCGGTAAATTAATATAAAAAAAAAATTCAGTCTCCTAAAAGCGAGGGTTGTTACAACAACACCACATGTACCTTGTCTAATATAAAAATCCAAAAAATTGTAAACTTGATTTTTTTTTCTATTTCCTCTCCCTCTCTCTCTAACTTCCCTCCCAAACCTCTTTGTCAAATAGAAATATATTGCATAAACCAATTTAAAAACCCTAATATGAACATTGGTAATATATTACATAAAAAAGGAAATAGACAAACTAGGATTTTAAAACCCCAAAAAAGAATTGCGAACCCGAAACCCACGACCACTTGCCAGCGTAACAACTATTTTCCCTGCTGAAGTTGACCGTATGTGGGTTCATTTCCATTGCATTTCACCATAATCCACTTACCACGGCCACTTACAACCATAACAACTGTTTTCACGGCCACTTCCAAATGTGAATAAATAGGTTACGGTTGTTTTTTTAAATATTATTTTAGTTTTTCAAGTTAACCATATGTGGGTTCATTCAGTTGCATCCCACCATGGTTTTATTTATTTCGGTTGCTTTCCATCGTAATCCACTTACCACGGTCACTTGCCACCGTAACAACTATTTTAAAGGTCACTTCCAACCAATACTACTCATCACTTATTGCGACGGGGGACGTAAGTCAAGTAAACCAAGTTTTTTAATCTGATCTTCATTTTATAATTAGTTTTAGACATTATGTACTTTGTAGAGGTGTTTTGTGTTGGAATTAATATTTAATTATTTATTAATTACAAAATTCGATCAAATTTTGTAATTATAAAATAAATAAATTTTTGCTCCTAATTAGTGTGGTCCAAATAAAGGGACACATTTGATTAAATTAATGAATTATTTTAGAAAATTATTATTCCAAAGGTCACATGACTTTTGGTAAATTTGTGTGATCCTTTACCTACTTTAGTGGATGGTAGATGATGAGTTCAGAGGGAATTTCGGGTCCCCTTTCACCCTATATATAGTGAACCATTTCTCCACCAATTGGCACACAATAACACACAAAATATATCTGCACTAGGATTTGGAAAAACTTGTTTTTCCAAATTTTTCATAAATCAGCATGTGGATCTTAAAGAAGGGATAGGAATTTGGAAGTTGTTCTTGAGGCACATCAACTTCAACAAACGAATCAAATCTCAATAGAGAAAGGTAATTTTACATAAACTTTGTAGTTAAAATTAAAGTGGTGATTGCATGAAATATTGAAGATCTAATAAGAATTAACTGTTGTCATATGTATAATTCTTATTCATGTTAAAATGTAAGTTACATTTTGTGGATTATTGCAATGTATTTTTGGGATTTGGGGGACAAATGCACAAGATGAAATAGTTTTGGTTATTTTGGAGTTGAAGAGTTTTGAGATTTTGTATTATGTGGTGTTGAGTTTGTGATGTTAGTATGTGTATGATTTTTTATTTATTTTGGGGTATATTAGATATTTTGAAAGAAGAAAAGGTACAAAACTTTTGAGTGTAGTTAGTAAAATTTGTATTTGATTTTTTTGTAATGTTTTAAAGTAATTTTTTTGATGTAAATATCATGACCCTAAAGAGAGAGAGAATGAGTATTGATACGACTTACAATATGATTTGACACTAGAGATGATGAGGGATGATATCATACTAGAAAAATAGCTTCAATTTCATATCCAAAGAGCCATTGATATGAATAAAGACAGAGGCAAAAGTTTTTGAAACTCAGTTGATGTGATTTATTTAAAACAGTTTAATTGGTGTAAATATTATGGCTAGTTTCGGGGCTTGAATTGCGGAAATATAAGTCTTGGTTACTTAGAAATAAATGGGTTAGGGGACCACATATATAATATCACGTTTCAAATATACACCATGGTCAATTTTTGAAACGGGTGGTCGTGGGCCCCCTTGGACCCTTGGTAGTTTTGTCACCGCTTGTCATTGAAAATATGTACCTTATATGTTGGAGAGTGTTCAAAAGGGAATTTTTTTATGTCTTCAACCACATCAAAATTTGATGTCGTCCAACGATAATTGCTATCTACTTTCTTTATTAAGTGGTGTTCTCTCACTTCATTTAACGTGAAATAAAACACTTTAGCAATATTTATAATATAAAAAGAAGGATATTATTATTTAACTTTTACACAAAAAGTACTTAACAAATGAAAACAGTTATCTTTATTTTTTTAGTGTTTTTTCTTGAAACAATAGTACAGTATTTTGAATATAAAAAAGTCTAATAAAAAAATATAAATACATTACATATAAATATATTTTAACATTATATTTGTAAAAATACAACAAGACAAGACAAAACAATCGTATGTTTTTACTTAATAGAAACCAATTAAAAAAATTACACAATGCAATTATGAATCATTTTTTTTTACTACCATGATCACGACTCAAATAAAACGTGACATGGTATGGAGTCGCATTGTTTTCACACCGTTGGCGCGAACCATTTTTTACTATTTTAAAAATAACTTTTTTAATATCTTTAAAAAAGGTCTACGCCAACGTTATGTATAGATGGTCCGACAACTTATACATAATGCTGGTGTGGACCGTTTTTTTAAATGCCACACAAAAAATTCAACCAAAAAAATAATCTTTCTACTATTTTAGAAAAAAAGGTCCGCATTAGCGGTACGTATAGGTGGTCGGACCACTTATACATACTACTTGTGCGAACTTTTTTTTTTTTTTTTATCAAAGAGGGACGGTACCCCCACACATTTTATTAATATAATAAGGAGAAAAAGCCTCTCCGAAGCTTACAAACCCAAACAAACTTAAAATCTAGAGGTTGGGTCCAATACTCTAGATCGAATGCAATAAATATGGGATTTTATCATAACCCCATTATATAGAGAGAACTTGAAAGAAATGTGGAGATTTATCTTATCCCCATTTACAACTTTAAAATTCTATGCCTTATTTGAGGAGTATGCAGACTATCCAGCTTAAGTAAACCATTAACCAACCTCGGGAGAGAGGATTGATCCCAATATAAAAAGTTCGTGTCGAAAAGAGAAGCCCTTGAAGCTAAATGGTCAGCGACTAAATTTGATTGTCTCCATATATGATTGTAAGTCACTTCATCAGATCATTGGAAGTCTTGAAGAATCTTTCTAGCTTGCCAAGGAGGTTTAGCTTTTTTCAATATCACATCTATTAATAGCTTGCAATCCGATTCCACTATCACTTTTTGAATATTTAATTGAGAAACCAATTTCATACCTTCAACCAAGGCCAAACTTTCTGCAAAGAAAGATGATTGAACACCTATAGATCTTTCAAACCCAACAATGAAGTTCCCTTGCGAATCTCTAATCACCCCTCCAATACCACTATTACCCAGGTTACCTTTAGAGGCGCCATCAATATTTAATTTAAAAACACCACTAGGGGGATTAGACCAAACGCATTTTATAAGCTGAACAACTTTAGGACTTATTTGAACTTGGAATTGGTTTATGATATGAAGATCTAAAGAGTTAGGAAGATCATAGATTTTTAGATTTTGAAGAACGGAAGAAGCTAGATAAATTATTTGATTGATTATAAAATTAGCAGAAGACTTAGAATTTTCAAAAACCAATCTATTCCTTGGTTTCCATAATTCCCAAAATATAATTTTAGGAATTATAGCATAAAGAATTTTGAGAAAATCTTTGTTATTTTTAGTCATCCACCAAGATAAAATCATAGCCCTACAAGAATTATTTTTAGGAGTAACATTAAAAAGGTGACAAAAAAAATTCCAAACTTGTGCGAACTAATTTTTTTTAAATAGTAAAAAAATAGTAAAATATTTTTTTACTATTTAAAAAAATTGTCCGCACCAACAGTATGTATAAGCAGTCCGATAACCTATACATAATGTTGCATGGACTATTTTGTTCTAAATAGTAAAAAAAATATTTTACTATTTTTTACTGTTTAAAAAAAATGGTTCGCACCAGTGGTATGTATAAGTGGTCTGACAACCTATACATAACGTTGGCGCGGACCATCTTTTCTAAAATAGTGGAAAGATTATTTTTTAGTTGATTTTTTTTGTATGGTATTTAACAAAAACGGTTGATGCCTGCGTTATATATAGGCTGTCGGACCGCCTATACATACTGCTGATGTGAACCATTTTTTTTAAATAGCAAAAAATATTTTACCATTTAAAAAAAATGGTTTGCAACAATGGTATGTATAAGTGGTTCAACAACCTATACTTAATGCTGGCATGGACCATTTATTCTAAAATAGTAGAAAGATTATTTTTTAATTGAGGTTTTTCCAACATTATGTATTGATTGTCGGATCGCCTATACATACCGCTAGCGCGGTCCATTTTTTTAAATAGTAAAAAAAATTACTATTTTATTACTACTTAAAAAAATAGGGCTATTTATATATAGGTCCCATAAGAATAGAGTTTCCCTATCTAAGTCCTTTTGATTTTTCAACCATTATATAGGTCATATTCCAAATTTTTTGGATTTTTTTTTCACAATTTTACCGTTTTGAAACCAATCATCCGTAACTTCTTGGGAGAAGTTATATAAGTCGTTGAACTTTTTTTTAATCTTCAACTTATCATAACTTTCGATTGACAATTCTATTTCGTGCAAAATTACTATGTTTGAAATTTGTTAACTGAGATCTATCAAACACGATTCATAAAGCCTATAAAATTGCAAAGAAAAAACTACACATGCAGTAAACTTTACTGTGTTCACAAGAAAATGAAATTCATATATATATATATATATATATATATATATATATATATATATATATATATATATATATATATATATATATATATATATCAAACATGATCCATGGAGTCCATGATATTTAAATGAAAAAAATTACACAAACAGTAATATTTAATGTGTACAACTTTAAAAATAGAACTTAATTAATGGTTAAATAGTCAGTAGGATTTAATTAAAAAAATATCAAAATAGGAATTACGTATAATAATACATATTAACTGGGTCGTCATATTTGTTGTTATGATTAAACAATAATACAAATAAATTAGTTAAATAAATGGGTTAATTAATGTATAAATCAATATATATATATATATATATATATTGTAAAAAAGACACCTATTTTTAGTTTAATCCATTAATCGCTCAAACACCCATTTATCCAGTATTTTCTTATTTTTAGAGGGCCTCATCAGCGGCACTCCATGCCACCCCTACTCACCCCAAATCGGAGTCTATGAAGAACTGGAAAAGGTGAAGCGTGACCCACTCCAATGGACATTGCCTTCAAGGTTCTCAGGCACTTCTAGAATATCCTATGGTAAAACCTTCCTTATCTGGTAACAATGGAACTCAAAATATAGCCCACTCCTTGCAAGGAGATGATCTTCACTACAATAATAGTAATTTTTCCCAAGAGAAATTCCTGAGAGTGACGACTGTCAGGGTGGAGTAAAGGAACAAAGCACTTAAAACTTAGAGAGAAATAACAGGAAGAGAACATTAGTGGTCTGGGGTAATTTTGACAGATTAACGGTATGACTTGAGTTATGATTATGACTTGACCTTGCCCAGGGGTCCTATTTATACTTGGGCACTAGGGCTAAGTTGGCAATTTTTGGGCACCAAAACTAAGAAGGTTGGTGAGGGACAAGGTGTGCAATGTACCTTTTGTCCCTACCTGTGTGTAGCCGTTTGTCTCCTCTAATAGGTGCCACCTGGTGCAAACCAAAGTCAAAAAGAAAATGTGTCTATGCTTGAGGACAAAATATCTTATTTGGTGAATAACATTTTAGAATGGTAACTTGTCGTACAAACTTGAAAATATAACGTCACTTAAGTTATTTAAAAGCTTTAAGACAGTTTAAATGGATCTGAACAGTTTGTTTGAGAAACTCTTTTTTACAAAACAAATTACTAACACAAGATGTGTATACAATGTTATGAACGAGATATTTCAGTTAGGTGACGAAGTTTTGAAAAAGAAAACTAAATAAATTCTAAATCAGCACGCAATCAGAAGGGGATGAGAAAAAGATTAAGCATACAAGTACATAGGTATTTTAACGTGGTAAACCCCCACCTAATTGGGGAAACATCTACGGAAGTCTCTACACCTCAAAAACAAAATCCACTAAAAACGAGTTAACAACTTACAAACTATTTAACAAACTAAACACACAATCATACCTAATCTAAGTCAAGAATTTATATCCTCTCCATTAGGTAATTCTGACTTCTCTGAAGGCTCTAAAGATTTCTTATTGTTCTCCCAGCTTTGTACCTCCTCCTCCATTTAGCTTTACGTCGACTCTAAACTCAGAATTCTCTCAACCAACATTGTTTTAGTGTTATAGTGTGAAAAGTTTATTGTGGTGTTGTGCCTAACACATGCATGAACACACACATACACACACACACACACACATGCACACTTATACAAACAAATAATCCTATAAATTACAGATTTCATCTAAGATGAGTTTAGGATTCTGAATCTCAGTTTGTTGAAAAACTTAGACTTCTGATTTTTTGACAGATCGAGTGACAACCTTGCTATTTAAAAGAGCCAAGGTCCTATACACTTTTTTTTAATTTATTTACCTTTCTATTTCACAAAATGTGAAATACGAACTTGAAAGTGTAAACGTCTCAAGATCTTTAAAAGTTTTGAAGTCTGTTTTTCTCAAAACTTGAAACAAAATATGAATTTGTTGGTAACAAGTTTAAAAAGAACATTTGTGTATAAAGATACCAACAAATAATGATTTCTTAAAAAAGAAATCAACCAACACAGATCTAAGTGAGATATATCACAACAAAAGTCAGATCTACGTTTTCTATGAAATAGAAAAGAAGATCCTACTACATGACAAGTTGAAAAAGTGATTTAAGACTAGAGAAGAATGAGTCTTCAAATAAGAACACCTGTCAAACTCTCAAAGGAAATTTTCTAAGAAATTTTTTCCAGAGTTTGACTGTGATTTACAATTTCTCTCTCTCTCTCTCTCTCTCTCAAACTGACCAAAAGTTCCAAAACATTAACCCCATGGCCTCTATTTATACTAGACGATGGAAGGGTTTGGAAACTCTACCCAAAACAACGGCTGAGATTAAGTCTAGCCAAACGAAGTAAATCCAAGGTTGTAAACGCACCGCACTTAAGCTCTCTTTTATTCGTCCAATTGATAAAGACAAGAATTGAGTTAAACAACATGCAGACCATCAATTAGATTAATCCAACGGCTGATAAGCATTCTGAGTTATGTGTGAGGCAACAAACACAATCTATACCGTTGTAAAGCAAACACGGATAGGGCTCAGATGACAACTAAAATGCATGATTTTGTTGTTTTAAAAATCAAAATTTCTACCCCATAAGTTCTTCCCGCTTTTGGATTGTACCTAACCAACTTTTTAGGAATAAAATGATATTACAAATAGGCCCAAAACATTATAAAACCTTAATTTTAAATGTTTTAAAAATGTTTAAAAATTTCTAAAAATTGTTTTAAAAATCCTAAAAATTATTTAAAAATTAGTTTAATGGGAATTAATACTCACACACCTAAAATGATATAAATGAAAAAAAAAATATGCAGTCCTAGGTGAAGTGTTGGTATACTACCTTTGAGACCATTTAAAAGAATTTGATGTAGTGTCTGAAGCTCTTTGGTAGACTAGGATATGACCCTAATTTTATTACTATTTCCAAACTAGACAAGCTCCTATATAATGTAGAGGGTGCTTCCATCTCCACTTTTGAAAATATGAGACAAAATCTCCTTTGAGTTATCGAGGACTCGTAGGGATACAAAAAATATAGAAAATCCTATCCCTATATAAAAATTATATCTACCCCATATCCTAGAAAAGAAAAATTACATTACTCAACTAAATATAGACAAATACCCTAACAATATTCTGATATGAACGAGGTATTGATTTCTTAAAAATATGATAGCTAAGATCAAGTATTTTAGTTGAAGTGAACAAAAAGATGTCCAGGTGCACTCAAATTTCTCCCCCATTTTGTCTCAAATGGACAAAGGGTAGTCACAAATACTCATAAGCAAATAAAGATACAGGAAATATATATCAATGCATAAACGTTAATGAGTCACATCAAGGATCTCCTACAAAAAATTGATATAAGAGGTGTCTTTTGTCATTTTTAAAACAACCATACCCTATATCCTCAAAGATGAATTATAAGCAAGAGTGTGAACGGATGATATATTATGTGATGAGAGATATTTACTCAAGAAATATCATGCCAATAGATTTTCAAAGAGATTCAAATCTTATATTATCTAAAGGCTTTGTGAACAAATCAGCTAATTGAAGATCTATAGGCAAATACATAATTTTCAATTCCTTGGATTCTACAAATTCAAGAATAAAGTGATATCGAATCTTAATGTGTTTAGTGCGAGAATGTTGCACATGATTTTTGGGAAACTTAATTTCACTTTGATTATCACAATATATATGGAACTTATTTCCAATTATGCCATAATCTTTTAACATCTGTTTTATCCATATAATTGCTAACAGCAACTTCCTGGTGCAATTTATTTTGATTCAGCGTTGGATAACGATGTACAATTTTGTTTCTTACTAGACCATCCTACCAAATAATTTCCTATATAATAACAGGCTCCTGACGTACTCTTACTATCATCGAAACACCCAACCCAAACAACATCGGTGTAACCAATTACAGAAGTGGATGTGCCATTTGTGTACCAACGTCCTAAGTTGAGAGTTCCTTTAACATATTTTATGATTCGCTTGACACGAGATAAATGACTCTCTTTAGGTGCATTCTGATATCTAGCGCATACACAAACATCATACATAATGTCAAGGAGTGAGGCAGTTAGGTATAATAACCTTCCTATCATAATATGATAAAGAGTGGGATCAATAGATTTCCCATGTTCATCCTTGGACATTTTTACAGAGGTACTCATGGGTGTCCTAGCATATTTAGCATTCTCTAGGACAAATTTCTTAAGAATCTCTAAGGAATATTTGTATTGTGAAATGAATAATCCTCCGGAATTCCATATGACCTGAAGTCCTAGAAAGAATTGCAACTCCCCCATAAGAGACATTTGAAATTCTCCATGCATAACTTTGGAGAAATTTTCAACTTCGATTAAGGATGTAGATCCAAATATTATATCACCTACGTAGACTTGGGCTATAACTACAGTTTTGTCAAAATGTTTTACAAATATAGTTGGATCATTACCACCTCTCCTAAAGCCATTATTTAATAAAAACATAGACAATCGGTTATACCGAGCACGAGGTGCTTATTTTAGACCATATAAGGCCTTTTTAATCAAAAGAAATGATTCGGATGGTGAGGGTCAATAAAGCCTTTGGGATGTTCTACATAGACTTCCTCTATTAGAATACCATTAAGGAATGCCAATTTTACATCCATTTGATAGAGGGTGAATTAAAAATGACAAGTTATTGCTAAGAGTAAACGAACATATTCAAGGCGAGTTACTAGTGCAAATATTTCCTTAAAAATCTATTTCTTCAATACAAGAGTAGCCCTGGGAAACTAATCAAGCCTTATTTCTAATGACCATCATAGTCTTATCTATTTTATTTTTGAAAACCCAGCATCTGCCAATAACCTTTTAATTTTCTGGCCTGGGTGCAAAATACCATACATCATAAGCGATAAATTGAAGAAGTTTCTCCTGCATAACACTTATCCACAAGGAGTCACTTAGGGATTCATTTACATTCTTTGGTTATATGAGAGACACACAATATGCATAATGAGTAAAATTACATAGCTGGGATCTTGTACGAACATGCTCAGTAAGGTTACCAACCACGTTGTCTAAGGGGTGATCTTTAGAAACCTAGTTAGATACATCGGGGGTCTCAGGTGGTTAAGGATCATCTATCTCTAGAGAGTCACAATTTAAAATATTCTTAGACTTATTTACGATAGTTGGTCCTATGGGTTTACTCTCAACATTAGTGTAACTAATAATCACATTAATGGATTCCATCAAGGTTTTGGTACGAAGATTGTAGACATGATAGGCTCTACTATTGGGATATTAACCTAAGAAGATTGTTTTATCACCTCTGGTTTTGAATTTGGACAAATGTTCTATGTCCTTAAAAACATAGCAAGGACTACCAAAGGTTCTAAAATATTTTAGGTTAGGTTTCTTGCCATACCATAGTTCGTAAGGAGTCTGTTTGGTATCTTTTCTAAGGTAAACACAGTTTATAATATGATAAGAAGTCCTAACAGCTTCTACCCAAAAATACTTAGGAACTCTTTTGTCATGAACCATAACTCGTGTTATTTCTTGAATAATCCTATTATTTCTTTCAGCTATATCATTTTGTTGAGGGGTTTTATGAGCGCTAAATTCATGTTGATATCCATTATAGGTACAATATTCAATTACTCCTAAGTCTTTAAACTCTCCACCTTGATCACTACGGACACGATTTACTTGACTATCCTTTTCGTTCTCAATACGTAGAAGAATTTTTAGAAATTATTGAAAGGTGTCGGGCTTTTGTTTAAGGAAAGTCATCCAAGTAAAACGGGTAAAATCATCAACCATCACTAAGATGTAGCTTTTGCCACATAAGCTAACCGTTCTAGCAGGACCAATTAGGTCCATATGGATGAGTTCTAGAGGTTTAGAGGTCAATACATCTTTAACTTTCCTATGTGCATACTTAACCCTTTTTCCTTCTTGGCAAGGCCCACAAATAATGTTTGATATAGGCTTTATCTTAGGAAGACCTCTAACTATTTCTTGAGAAAACAATTTACCAAGGCTATCAAAATTTATGTGCCCCAACCAATTATGCCAAATCTCACTGTCATCCATTTTGGCAATGTTACAAACCTCGTTACTTGGATTAAGTGTGTAATAGTTATCTAGAGTACGAAGGCTTGTAATAATGCAATCACAATTTCCATTCAATATTTTGCAATTATTCTTTGAAAATGTGAGTATGGTTAGAGTTGCAAAATTGTGATATACTAAGTAAATTTTCTTTTAGACCTTTTACTAGAAGTACATCTTCTAAAGTAGGTAACCCTTTTTCATGAAGTGTACCTTTACCAATGATCTGGGCTGATACCCCATCTCCAAAAAAAACTTTACCTCCGGAGAAGCTAGTTTATTTAAAAGTTTGGTATCATCCCCAGTCATGTGTTTAAAACATCCTGAATCTAAATACCACCCAGATGCTGCGTGCTCAGCGTTCAAAGCACTGATCACAATATTACATCCCATCTGGGGTATTAATTCATCCTTTTAACCCAAATTTCTTTGGTTTTTAAACGTTTGCACATATTAGCTCAAATAAGTTGAAATTTGTGAGCATTAACCTTCTCTTTAAAGATTTTTACGTAAATTGATTTTTCTCAAATTTCTGAGCATTTGGTTTAGGCGTGAATCTAGGGTTTCCTCTTGTTGATGATCTTTTAGTACTAGTTCTTTTCTTCCTACTACAATAGTTAGAGTTCTTATCTGGTTGCCTAGGAAGAATATAGTTATTTTTTCCATTCCTAGAGTAGTTGAAGTTATGATAGACAGGTGAACTAAAAACCGATTTATATAGACATTTAGAAAAACATCCATCAACAAAATATCGACAGACATCGCAATCTGAGCAATAAAGATGGTTCGTAGGACTCTTATCCCTAGGAAATTTGTTAAACATGGATTTGCCTAAATGTTGGACTCTTGCTTTATTTCTAGGGGGCATAGGTTGGAAAGATGATTCACATTTCCTTATGGGAGGATAGGCATATTTAGCCTTATGTTCATCATTAAGCTTAGAAGTACTGGCCTCACCAATGTCAATCTGTTGTTGTTTCAAATCAAAATTATTTTTCAAGGCTTGAAAGTCTGGACAAGTTTCAATAGGTCTTTTGCCACTGGACACAAAATTAATAGTTTCAAGATTTTTAGTTTGTTTGTTAGTACTGGGGAAAAATCCTATTCCAGTTCTACCATCATAATTGGTTTTACTTTCAGCAACAAAGTCTTCAAAATAGTTTGAGTTATTTTCAAATTTTGCAAATATTTTGAAGACTGTTGATGTCTTTTCTTTAGTTTTCTCCAATTCTAACGTCTCTTTATATATCTTTTTCAGAATTACATTTGATTCAGATAATTCCTTGATTTTTTGGACAAAATTCTTTATCTCATTCTCATGATCTAAACATTGAGAGGTGTACTCTTCAGCATTTTGTTTGATCATTTGGCTTAGGGCTTCTATTTTCTCGGTAAGGTCCTTGACTAATTTTTCAAGTTTAGTACTTTTCTTGAGGGTTTTCGTGTATAGTATGTGAATATCTGGGAGGTCCTCATTATTGGAGTCACTCAGTGTACAATGTGCATTGTCCCCTAGTGATTCATTTTTAGGACTCACAAAAACGTTTACATCATCAATATAACGTTCCCTTTGACACACGACATCAGAACTACTAGTAGCGTTCTCAAGTAAAAAAGTAAATAAACCATTAGGAACAATATCATTCCGCATAGCATGAGTAGAGATACTACTATCAAATCCACTACTAGTCATAGGCTCATCAGTGTAAATGATTTTGGCAAAGAATGACATACAAGGGTCAAAATAATTAGACGACTCAGGCTCATCAGTTTCTGATTCACTTGAGTCATCCCAGGTCTTGCACAAATTAGCCCTATTTTTTTATTCTTATTCAAATTGCATCTATAATAATTGGCCATATGACATAATTTCCCACATCTAAAACACTCAACATTTTTTAGGTCTTTTCCAGTTTTTTTTTTTGTTATAAGTCTGGTGTTTGTCCTGTCTTTTCCCATGAGTCCTATTATTAAAGAATTTTGAATAAGCAAGTTTGCCTTGTCTATTTACAACTTTATTTCAAAATTTTCTTAAATTGTTTAGACATTAAGGCAATGTGATTCTCCAAATTGTCTAAATTATAGTCCTCATTAGAATCTAAGTCAATATCAGTCAAATTGAACTCAGGTTTGGTCAACTTAGAGGAGAAGACAAGATTAGAGATGGACTGTTTCTTTTGGGACTGAGTTAACTGTGTCTTAAACTCTAATTCCATTTCCACTGTTATTAGCTTGCTACTGAGGAGTTTAGGTATTAAATTTGGGTCATCCATCTCCTCAATGGCATAGCGCTTGTTATCAAATTTTTGTGGAAGTGACCTTAGAATTTTAGAAATAATTTCCTTCCTACCATAGATTATTCCATTAGCATGCGGCTTAGTCACCATGTCTGTTAATCTAGTATAGAAATCATCAAATGACTCAGTCTCAGTCATGACCAAAATGTTGTACTACTGAATTAACATTTGGGTTTTAACATCTTTAATACGTGTGTATCCTTCATGTGAAGTCACCAAAGTGTCCCATGCTTCTTTAGAGGTAATACAAAAAGATATCCTCTTGAATTTGTGTTCTTTAATAGACATGAATATGGCATTTTTGCCTTTATTATTATTAAGGGAGGTCTGCTTCTCTTATTTGGTGGATTCACTAAGCAGTTTCCTAATCCTCACAGTACTTCCTTCTGTGGCTAGTTTAGTAGGAACAGTGTATCCATTTTCAATAGCATCCCAGACATCATCTCCCAACGTACCTTGCATGACAGAAACCATCCTCACTTTATAATAAGTGAAGTTGGTTCCATCAAAGAGTGGGGGTTTGGAAAGGTTACCTAATCTCTCAAATTTCTCATCCATTGTTTGTTTTGAAACAACAATTTCAGAAACTCAGGATCAAAACAATTTTATAAAACTAAAGCTCTGATACCAATTGAAAAACATGATGCCACTTAAGTTGTTTAAAAGGTTTAATACAGTTTAGATGGCTCCAAACAGTTTATTTGAGAAACTTTTTTTTACAAAACAAATTACTAATAAAAGATGTGTATAAAATGTTTTGGACGCGATATTTTAGTTAGCTGACCAACTTTTGAAAAAAAAAACTAAATAAATTCTAAATCAGCATGCAAATATAAGGGGATGAGAGGAAGATTAAACATGCAAGTACACAGTTATTTTTAACGTGGTAAACCCCCACCCAATTGGGGAAACATCCACGGAGGTCTCTACACCTAAAAAAAATCCACTAAATACGAGTTAACAGGTTACAAACTATTTAACAAACTAAACACACCATCAGATCTAATCTAAGTCAAGAATTTATACCATCTCCATTAGGTAATTTTGACTTCTCTGAAGGCCCTGAAGATGTTCTTGTTGTTCTCCCAGTTTTGTCCCTCCTCCTCCTTTTAGCTTTACGTCGACTCTAAAGTCCGAAATCTCTCAACCAACACTCTTTTAGTGTTGCAGTGTGAAAAGTGTACTGTGGTATTGTGCTTAACACATGCATGAACACACACACACACACACACACACAGATCCACACACTTATACAGACAAATAATCCTATAAATTACAGATTTTGTTTAAGATGAGTTTAGGATTCGGAATCTCAATATGTTGAAAAAACTTAGACTTATGATTTTTTGACAGATCGAGTGACAACCTTGCGATTTAAAAGAGCCAAGGTCCTATAAACTTTCTTTTATTTACTCTTTTATTTAGCAAAATGTGAAATATGAACTTGAAAGTGTAAACGTCTCAATATCTTTAAATGTTTTGAAGTCTGCTTTTCTAAAAACATGAAATAGAATATGAATTTGTTGGTAACAAGTTTAAAAAGAACATTTAAGTATAAAGATACCAACAAATAATGATTTCTTGAAAAAGAAATCAACCTACACATATCTAAGTGAAAAAAATCACAACAAAAGTCAGATCTACGTTTTATACGAAACAGAAAATAATATCCAACTACGTGACAAGTTGGAAAAGAGATTTATGACTAGAGAGGAATGAATCTTTAAAGAAGAACAACTCTCAAACGCGCAAAGAATTTTTTTTGAGAAATTGTGATTTACAGTCTCTCTCTCTCTCTCTATATATATATATATATATATATATATCTATCTATCTATCTATCTATCTATCTATCTATCTATCTATCTATCTATCTATCTATCTATTTTTCTCACGATCTCAAACTCACCAAAAGTTCCAAAATGTTAACCCCATGGCATCTAATTATACTAGATGATGGAAGGGTCTGGAAACTATACCCAAAACAACGGTTGAGATTGCTTGTAAACGCATCGCACTTAAGGTCTATCTTATTGGTTAAATTGATAAAGACAAGGATTGGGTTAAACAACATGCATACCATCGATTAGATTAATCCAACGGATGATAGGCGTTTTGAGTCAAGTGAGAGGCAACATATACAATCTAGACCGTTGTAAAGCAAACACGCGTAGGGATCAGATGACAACTAAAATGTGTGTTTTTGTTGTTTTAAAAATCCAATTTTCTTCCCGATAAGGTCTTGCCACTTTTTGATTCTACCCAAACAACTTTTTAGGAATAAAATGATATTACAAGTAGGCCCAAAATATTTTTAAAACCTTAATTTTAAATGTTTTAAAAATGTTTAAAAAAATCCTAAAACTTATTTTAAAAATCCTAAAAATTATTAGAAAATTAGTTTAATGGGAATTAATACTCACACAACTAAAATGATATAAATGCAACAAAAATATGCAGTCCTAGGTGCAGTGTTGGCATACTACATTTGAGACCATTTAGAAGAATTTGATGTAGTGTCTGAGGCTCTTTAGTAGACTAGGATATGACTCTAATTTTGTCACTATTTTCAAACTAGACAAGCGCCTATATAATGTAGACTCAAGTGAGTCAAAGATATAGAGTTCTTCAAAACTTTGTAAACTCGTGGAGGGGCCTCTAGGACCACCTATTCTAAAATCTTTTTTAACTTGAGGAGGAAGGTCTCAAGGACCACCTCCTTTAAAATCTTTGTAACCTCGAGGAGGGATGTCTGAAGGACCACGTCCTCTAAAATCTTTATAAAATTGAATACAGGTCCTAAGGTCCATCTCCTCTAAAATCCTTTTTTAAACTGTTCATTTCTTATGAGCAACCCCTTGGCTTCTCACTTCGATTGTGATTAAGTGTGAACTATATGAGGACTGGGTGACTTCTAGGGTCTGTTTACTAGCGTTCTCTCAATCTTAAAGTGTTAAGTAGTTGAGATTTCTCAACAAACCTTGTTCCTTAGTGACCAAGCTAAAACTCCTAGGAGATCCCATCTTGCCTAGTTGAGCCCTACCTGCTCAACTAGGCTACTTGTATAAGAATGTAAGGACATTTTTGTCCATTAGCATTTTATATGTCGTACGCCGTTACACCGTTGAAGAAATTCAAGATCTATACGCTCATCAACGGAATCCGAATATCAAAGGCAGAAAAGGAATCAGGTAAGAAACCGGACCGATCCGCCTGCTAAGGTGAGGCCAGTGTACCCCGGATCCATAGCGAACCGATGAAGCTAAAATACTGAACCGATCCGATACCAACCGGATCGATCCGCCTTTAAAAAAGGAACCGATCCGATGTCACCGGACCGATCCGCCTAAAGAGACCGGACCGATCCGTCGAGGATAACTTCAATCAGATCGTGTTCAGATCGTGTTTCGAAATTTATGTCCCGAGTCCTCTTATTTATACCAACTTCGGTATAGTTATTTTTTGAAGACTTCTACACGATTTTCTGAGTTTCAAAACTCTAAAGTCTTCATGGTATTTGAGTCCATTGATTCATACCTTTGATTCACACAAATTCCATACCTTCGTGAATCACCTTTTGGCAACCCAAGAACGCAGTTTTTGCAGTTCAACCCTTGTGGAGGAGACCGTTCTTCTTCTCCATTGCAGCCCTACTGGAAAGGGATAATTCCAGCCGCGACTACAGAATCCGATACCTAAGGGTAATTCTTAGTCAACTTGTATTTTCATTGTAATCCGATTGTAAGCCGTTTTCTTAAAAATTATAGTGGAAATTAATGTTTTTGCCCCTGTGGGGGATTTTTTCTTAATTGCATGTGTTTGAATGTTCCTGCTTAGATTATCATCTTATTCAATCACATACTGCTACATGTTTAGGGTTGGTTTGTTCTAAAAGGGTTTAATATATAACTTGATCATTTGAACGCGTGCACACACGTTCTCAAATTGGTATCAGAGCAAGTTACGCTAATCTATCGCGTATTCTTTTTCCGCAAAATTTTTCTAAGATATCAATTTTCTAAAAAAATTGATTTTTGAAAAAGTACGTGTTCAAATGGAGAAGTCATATTATAAAATGCCTGTTTTTGACGGGACAAATTATGCTTATTGGAAAGCCCGTATGAGGTTGGCTTTAAAAGCCATTGATGAACGTGTCTGGATTTTGGTTGAAAGAGGGTGGACTCCTCCCACCGTGACTGTTGATAATGTGACCAACTTGAAACCTGACACTTCTTGGACTGATGAAGAATTTAAATGGCCTTCTTTTAATTCTAAGGGTCTTAGTGCTATTTCTGGGTCTGTCACACCTGATGAGTTCAAACGCATAATGACGTGCACCACGTCAAAAGAGGCATGGGATGTTTTACAACTTACCCATGAAGGAACTAATGCTGTGAAAGAGTCTAAGTTGCAAAATTTGACGACTCAATTTGAAACTATCACCATGCATGAATCTGAAGGCTTTGATGAATTTTATGCTAGACTTTCTGACATTGTGAATAATAGCTTTAATCTTGGTGAACATATTCCTAATGCTAGAGTTGTTAAAAAGATTCTTCGTTCTTTGCCTAAGTGTTTTATCCCTAAAGTCACTGTGCTAAATTCTATGGGTAATTTAAATACGCTAAAATTAGAAGAACTTGTAGGAGATTTACAAACTTATGAAATTGATATGTTCCCTAAAACTGCTAAATCTAAAGATAAGGGAATTGCACTTAAAGCCCAAGAGAGAAGGAGTGAGGGGTCGGTTAGAAAAAGGGTAGAGTCGTCTAGAAAAAGAGAGACCGACACGTCAGATTCTGAGTCTGATTTTGACCTAGATGATTTGGCTCTTTTTGCAAAGAAATTCAAAAGGATTCTCAAATTTAAGAAAAATGGCAATTTTAAAGATAAAAAGAAATTTGAGAAAAATAAGTTTGAAAAGAAAAATGAAAAAGATTTAAAAAAACCTCCTCTGAAAGAAAGTGAGAGATGTTTTGAGTGCGATGGTAAGGGTCATAGAGCCTTTGAGTGTGCCAATCGTCTGAATAGAGAGAAAGGGAAAGTTGTCCTTAATGCTACCCTTAGTGACGAGAGTGAGGTCGAGACGGTGGATTCAGGAGATGAGTCACCGCATGAGTGTAACTTCACCGCATTCATGGCCAGCCAAGTGAGCACTCCTAGTTCTCCTCACGACATTGAGGATGATGCTTCACAGGGACACCTCGACAGTGAGATCGATGAAAGTGTGTAAGGACACAAATTTCCAATTGAGTCCTCTTATAGTTTTGGCTCAATTCCGGACAAAAACATTTATTCATAGGAGTTTATTTAATTGTAATATTCAAGACCTATGAAGTGTTTGTTGAAGACGTAGCGGCAAAGAGTATAAAGCATCATCAACATGCCGTAGTTTATGTGCCTCGTTTGTACGTCATCAACTTAGGTTCCATGCTCCCAAGGTATGAATGTAATTATATTTATATAGGAGTTTGGAACAATATGTATTGGGTGTTAGGAGAAATAAAAAATGCATTTTATTTTCAGAAAGAATCAAATTGATACTTTAAAATAAGTATATAAAAGTTTCTGGGCCAAAATCGAATTTTTTAATCTTTCTGGTCGTTCGTTAGAAATGTCGTTCGAACGAGTTTTTTCGTTCGAACCAGGTTTCGTTCGAACGAGTTTTGTCGTTCGAACCAAGTTCGTTCGAACGAGTTTGCCAATGACCCTAAACTGGCCAGTCGTTCGATATGTCGTTCGAACGAGTTTTTCGTTCTAACGAGGTATCTAACGAGATTCTAACGAGCCCAGGCTGGTCGCTCGTTAGAAGTCTCGTTCGAACGAGAGTCAAGTTCGTTCGAACGAGATGCCAGGGCGGGAACAGTTTTGAGCAGTTTTTGGCAGTTTTCTCCCACTTTCCCCACTTGGTTTTTAACCAACTTTTTCATACATTATTATGTGCGGGAAACACATTTTCCAAGAAAAATTTTCCATTCCATATCCAACTCTTAGAGAGAGTTTGAGAGCAAATTTATTAGGGAAAATGTTCATGTTTTTGAGTGTTAATTTTTAATGGAAAATTCATACACACTCTAGTTTACACCCATTGTTGTTTATCCAAGCTTCATATATACATATCTTTACTTGGAGTTTTTGGCACCGGTTTTCTCTACCGAATTCAATAGACGTTTCGGGTTTGCTTCTACACCCCATCACAAAGAAGACCCTTGTTGATATTCTACCCGTTTGGAGAAAGGCTCCATGTTCGGGTGACGGTGACCGTTTAAAGTCCTATCGGTGATTTCCAAGACCACGGTGGAGGTCCGTTGGTTATCCGCTAATTGGAGGTTGATACAAGAAGGAGCATCACGCCTTGAGAGGGTTCGAGTTTAGGAAGTAAGTCTTTTGTCTTGTATTTTGTAATACCGTTTTTAGTGGATTTGAGGCTAGGGCCGTCCCGAGGTTTTTTCCCGTTAGTGGGTTTTTCCTCGTATATCGCGGTGTAGTGTGACCTTGTTTATTTTATCTTGCACAAAATTTAGAACGCATGCTTAGGTTTAATTTCAATATAAAATTGGGTTTAATTCTCACACTCATTTAATTTGGGACTTAAATTAAATATTGGATAAAATTGGTTTATTCAAGTCACTTGCTTTCATATGGTTTCGCCTAACTTTGGATATAATTGTTAATCATGACTTAGGGAAATTCTAGGACTTGAATTATGTTGTTTTAATTTGTTTCTTAAGATATTAAAATCCGGCCTTGTTTTGTTGTGGAACCATCACTTGTATTTAACGCTTCCGCATTTGTTTGAAAAGGAAATTATATATTTTTTTATTTGTGATTATTAGTTTAATCACCGGGGATCCAACTCTTGCGTTTTCAAATTGGTATCAGAGCGAAAAACGATAAATTATTTCGTTAAAGATCCTTTACTTTTTGGCTAAATATGGATTTTTCCCCATTTTCAAAATTTCCTATTTTTGATGGTTCAAACTACGCGTATTGGAAAGCGCGCATGAAATCGGCACTCAAATCTATCGATGAACGTGTTTGGATGTCTGTTGTTAACGGTTGGACTCCACCAATACATTTAATTGAAAATGAACAAGTTCCCAAACCCGTTGATAGATGGACTGAAAATGAGTTTAAGCTAGCAAACTTTAATTCCCGAGGTTTAAATGCCTTGTTTAGCGCTGTCGCACCGGATGAATTCTGACGAATTATGACGTGTGAATCCGCTAAAGAAGCTTGGGATATTTTACAATTAACTCATGAAGGAACAAGTGTCGTTAAAGCTTCTAAACTCCAAAACCTCACTACTCAATTTGAAACTATCAAAATGGATGAAAAAGAAACTTTTGATAAATTTTATGCTAGACTTTCAGATATTGTTAATTCATCCTTTAACTTGGGAGAGAAAATACCTGACGACCGTGTAGTAAAGAAAATTTTGAGGTCACTACCCGATAGATTTATTCCTAAAGTGACCGTTTTAAATTCTTTACCCACTTTAGCCTCTACGAAATTAGAAGAGCTTGTAGGTGATTTACAAACCTATGAACTAGATATGTTTCCCTCTAAAACTGAAAAGAAAATTGAAAAGGGCGTTGCTTTAAAAGCCCGTAAAGAGGTTAAACAAGTAGTAGAGAGCGATAGTGATAGTGACTCTGAAGATATGGCTTTATTTGCTCGTAAATTTAGAAAATTTCTTAAATTTAACAAAGATAAAGTTAAAAATGATTTTAAGAAATTTTAAACTTCTAAACATGATAAAAGCGAGAAGTTTTCTAAAGCCGAGAAGATCCCTAAACCTAGTAATGAAAATATTGATAGGGACGAGTCTAATAAATGTTTTGGTTGTGAAGGTTATGGCAATAGGGCTTTTGAGTGCCCCACTAAACTAAGGAAAGATGGTAAACGACCCATTTCATATAATGCGACCCTTAGTGATAGTGATAAGGAAGAGAAGCCCGAATCCCCCACTAAGAAAAATTTTGTGGCTTTTATGGCACATGTGAGTGATAATGAGAACTCATCGGATGATGAAATTATAGCACATGCCACTTCCAAGGTCATTGTACATGATTCTCTTATTTTTGATGATAGTGAGAGTGAAAAATAAGAAGAGAGTGAAAATGAAGAAGAGGTTGATATGAGTGAACCTCAAACTGCTTTTCATGAATTATATAAAGAATCTATTAAATTGAAAAGAGCTAATTTGAAGTTAGAAGCGAGTTTAAGAGAGAGTGTCAAGGTCATTGATGAAAGTGCCTTAATAGAAGACCTTAGGACACATGAGAGGACTCTTCAAGAGAAGCTTAACTATGTAGAAGGCGAGAGAGATAGCCTTAGGGGTTTAATGGAATCCTTGAAAAAGGAGCTTCTTGCTTTTGAAGAGCGAAATGTTTTACTAGAATCTAAAATTTTGGATTTGGAAAATAAATTAAAAGATTCTAGTAATGTCAAATTTGATTTGGAGTGTCGTTCGGATAAACTAGATAAAATGTTAGGAACGGTCCAAATTAAAAATGACACTTTTGGTTTAGGCTTCAATTCTTGTAATGATTTTAACCCTAAAGTCAAAACCAATGTTTTAGGAGAATCTTCTAGGAATGCATTTAATGATCACTCCTTAGATAAATCTTTTCGACATGCTCTTACTTGCACACATTGTGGTCGACAAGGTCATCTTAGGAAATTTTGTTTAGATCTTAAACGAATTCCTAGAAAATCCCATAGTAAAGTAACCACGATAGCTAATGTTCCTACACCCCAAGATAGTAATTCTTCATTAATTTGGGTTAGGAAATCCGACTTGGTTACCTTACAAAATAGGGATTTTGATTCTCATTTACTTTCACATCCTTCCTCCCTTGCTAAATCTAATGGATGAATGTGTTAGTGTTTGCATACTTTAGCGTTTGTAATTCATGCTATATTCATATGCTAAATGTATGCTTGTTTAGTCATTTTCTAGTCATTGCCTTATTTCATATCACATGCTAGAAATCATGACTTGTTTATCTTTTTGTATTATATTTTGTGTTTGATTTAACTGAATAATATAAAAAGATTTTTGTTTATCATTTTTGTTTTATTTATTTCATTTAAGCTTAATGAAAAAATACAAATGATTTTTGATTGTCCTTTTTGAGTAAATATTTATTTTTGAATAAAAATGTTAAAAACTCAAAAAGATTTTGTTTTGTGTGTATTTTTGTTTGACACACTTTATGTGGCATATATTTGTGTTTGAATCCTATCGTCTACGCTTCCATGTGGCTAGAACTTTTGGTTTAGATTTTCAATCCTTAAAATGTTCTTTACCATGTTTTATATGGAGTAGTTGGATTTTGTATTGATTAAATGGATTCTATTTCTATATGCCTCTATTCACACATGCACGAGCTCTTTTGAAATCTTAATGTCACATGTTATATTTGAGCTTTTTGAGGTGTTCTCCTATCAATCTAGTCATCTACATATCTATGACCTAGGAGGACTAGTGCATGTCAAAATCCGTTGCATGTGAGATTTGTGCGAAAAATGAAAACATGATAAATTAATATATGCACGGGGAAGGGCTCCGAAAGGATGAATTAAGTCCTTTGCGATAGTAAGCCACCGTTGATTGGATCTAAAAGAAATACGTGATCCAAAGGCCTAAAAACAGAATATTTGGCATTTAAAAGAAAGCAATTGCCAAGGCCTGTGTTTGTTTGATATATTCATTCACAAGACAAAAGAATATATATGCTTATTGAGGGAGAATTGGATGGTATATCAACGGTTTGCACAGTGTCCGTTTATCCTAGTTGTCTTTAATGTCATGACTCTATTTGGTTTGTAGAATCATCATCATGCTAGGCTTGTATGCATTGTGTATGTTTGTTCATTGAGTTCAATCTTTATATTGTCACATGAGGTTATATTTAACTGTGATGAAGTTTGCAATCAAATGAGAACTCCGTGAACGTTTCTTAAGTGTTTGGGTCTAAATTTAATTGTTGCTAGTACACACCCCTACACTTCCATTTCCATATGACACATTTTTGCCATACGAGTGTGCAAACTTATTGTATTTTGTGTCATGTGTGTGTTTATATCTATCTATAGATGCTCGTACTTATTGGTATATTTATAGTATATATATATATGATATTTGTTTGTCTTTGCCTTGTTTTTTATTGTCCATATGCTTTCATGTTTTAACACTTTAAGCTTCCACATGCTATTTATTAGTTCTTTAATCCTTTGCCTATTCCCGAACAAAAAGGGGGAGAATGATGATAGGGGGAGAAATGGTATCTAATCCTATTATTATCGTATCTTCGTTTGGGGGAGATTTATCTTAGGAGGAGACGTCTTTCTAAGTAGGTCATGCGGTCATGCGTTTAAAGGGAGAATTAATTTAGGGGGAGTAATTAATTAATTGCATTTAATACCTTGATATTCCCTATGCATTTGATGAGTTTGATTAAGTGTGCAGGAATTATTTTAAAGCGGCATCTTTCTATGGCAAAGAGGTTGATCCTTGGGTTGAGTCAAGATTGGGGGGGTTATGTTTTGAGTCTAGTAGACCTTGACGGCCCTTTAGGATTTTTTGTTTGGTTTTTTGTCCCGGAATAGCCAAAGGGGGAGATTTGTAAGGACACAAATTTTCAATTGAGTCCTCTTATAGTTTTGGCTCAATTCCGGACAAAAACATTTATTCATAGGAGTTTATTTAATTGTAATATTCAAGAGCTATGAAGTGTTTGTTGAAGACGTAGCGGCAAAGAGTATAAAGCATCATCAACATGCCGTAGTTTATGTGCCTCGTTTGTACGTCATCAACTTAGGTTCCATGCTCCCAAGGTATCAATGTAATTATATTTATATAGGAGTTTGGAACAATATGTATTGGGTGTTAGGAGAAATAAAAACTGCATTTTATTTTCAGAAAGAATCAAATTGATACTTTAAAATAAGTATATAAAAGTTTATAAAAGTTTCTGGGCCAAAATCGATTTTTTTAATCTTTCTGGTCGTTCGTTAGAAATGTCGTTCGAACGAGTTTTTTCGTTCGAACCAGGTTTCGTTCGAACGAGTTTTGTCGTTCGAACCAAGTTCGTTCGAACGAGTTTGCCAACGACCCTAAACTGGCCAGTGGTTCGATATGTCATTCGAACGAGTTTTTCGTTCTAACGAGGTATCTAACGAGATTCTAACGAGCCCAGGATGGTCGCTCGTTAGAAGTCTCGTTCGAACGAGAGTCAAGTTCGTTCGAACGAGACGCCAGGGCGGGAACAATTTTGAGCAGTTTTCTCCCACTTCCCCCACTTGGTTTTTAACCAAATTTTTCATACATTATTATGTGCGGGAAACACATTTTCCAAGAAAACTTTTCCATTCCATATCCAACTCTTAGAGAGAGTTTGAGAGCAAATTTATTAGGGAAAATGTTCATGTTTTTGAGTGTTAATTTTTAATGGAAAATTCATACACACTCTAGTTTACACCCATTGTTGTTTATCCAAGCTTCATATATACATATCTTTACTTGGAGTTTTTGGCACCGGTTTTCTCTACCGAATTCAAGAGATGTTTCGGGTTTGCTTCTACACCCCATCACAAAGAAGACCCTTGTTGATATTCTACCCGTTTGGAGAAAGGCTCCATGTTCGGGTGACGGTGACCGTTTAAAGTCCTATCGGTGATTTCCGAGACCACGGTGGAGGTCCGTTGGTTATCCGCTAATTGGAGGTTGATACAAGAAGGAGCATCACGCCTTGAGAGGGCTCGAGTTTAGGAAGTAAGTCTTTTGTCTTGTATTTTGTAATACTGTTTTTAGTGGATTTGAGGCTAGGGCCGTCCCGAGGTTTTTTCCCGCTAGTGGGTTTTTCCTCGTATATCGCGGTGTAGTGTGACCTTGTTTATTTTATCTTGCACAAAATTTAGAACGCATGCTTAGGTTTAATTTCAAGATAAAATTGGGTTTAATTCTCACACTCATTTAATTTGGGACTTAAATTAAATATTGGATAAAATTGGTTTATTCAAGTCACTTGCTTTCATATGGTTTCGCCTAACTTTGGATATAATTGTTAATCATGACTTAGGGAAATTCTAGGACTTGAATTATGTTATTTTAATTTGTTTCTTAAGATATTAAAACCCGGCCTTGTTTTGTTGTGGAACCATCACTTGTATTTAACGCTTCCGCATTTGTTTGAAAAGGAAATTAAATATTTTTTTATTTGTGATTATTATTTTAATCACCGGGGATCCAACTCTTGCGTTTTCAAAGTGAGGGGGAGGATGACTCAAGTGAGAGCGAGAGTGATATTCAACGCGCCTACGCTGAGTTATATTCTGAGTCTTTTAAAACTAAAAAACGTAACAAAGCGTTAGTTCTTAAGATCACCGGATTAGAGGATGATTTAAGAAAGGCGAGAGAAAGAGAGTCCTACACCTTCACCGCCCTTAGAGAGAGAGAGAATCTTCTTATGTCGAGAAATAGATTCTGTTTAAAGAGAGAGAAAGTATTTTAGAGAAAGAGAGAGGGGACTTGATTAAACAAGTGGCTAGTTTTACGAGTCAGCTTCATTACTCCGTGGAGACTCGGAAGAAACTTGAAGCCCTTGTTGTCCAGCTGACTTATGATCTTGAGAAAGCACGGGAAGTCAAGGTTCAAATCGAGGACAAATCTGGGAAGATGGGAAAGATGCTCCTCGGCCCCGCTTTAGGTTTTGGTTATCGTCAAGGAATTGGTTATGATGGTGCCTCCACGTCCCAAATTACACCTGGACCAGTTCCTGAGTTTACTACAACTCCTTATGGTCACCGTCAAAAACCTCGAAGGAGAGTTCGACCAAGAAAAGCAAACCAAGGCCCGCCTTTGACTGTGCTCTTTTGTACTTATTTCAAAAGAAAAGTCCACCTTAGGGAATCTTGCTATAGCATGGGTCGAACACGACGTACTACTTCTCCACCACATCATACTGATAATTTTTCTAGTCTGAGAGAGCGTGTTGAGTTCTTAGCTGCCATGACTCAGAGTTTGATGAAAGAATTCCGACGAATGTCCTCGCCGTTAGTGAATGCTTCTCACATTCCATCTAAAACCAACAACAACAAAGTCAAACATAAGGTCATCTCTACTTGGGTACCTAAGAAAGATAAAAAGGCTTTTGTTGTTCATGCTTCTCTCAAAGCACATAATACCTCACAGTGGTATTTTGATAGTGGGTGCTCCAGACATATGACAGGCAATGTCTCATTTTTTACGACTCTTGAGGATTATCAGGATGACAGAGTCACCTTTGGAGATGGGAGCAAGTCTAGCATTATAGGACGTGGTACTATCGAGTTACCTGGATTTCCTAAGCTAGAAAATGTTTTGTATGTCAAAGGTTTGAAAGAAAACCTCCTCAGCATTAGCCAGCTGTGCGATAATGACCTGGCAGTAAAGTTTGACCGGGACGCGTGTAAAGTCTACAATCAAGCCGGTAAGCTTTTGATGCAAGGTGTGAGGACCGAGGATAATTGCTATGGGAATGATCCCACATCCTCACTTGTCTGCAAAAGCGCCACGATCACTCCTATGGATCTGTGGCACCAACGTCTAGGTCACGTGAACTGTAGAGATCTCAATCGCTTAGCTAAAAATGACCTAGTACGTGGCTTACCATCTCTTGGAAAGTCAACTTCGACCGTTTGTGGACCCTGTTCGTTGGGAAAACAAATCCGTAGTCCCCATAGGAAGTTGCATTCCACTACCACCTCTCGTGTTCTTGAGTTGATTCACATGGATCTTATGGGTCCTACTCGTACTGAGAGTCTAGGTGGTAAGAGGTACATCCTCGTGATGGTAGATGATTTCTCCAGGTACTCCATTGTAGGTTTTCTGAGAGAGAAATCCGATGCTGTAGAATTTTTAACGACCAAGTGTCGTGTCCGGCAAAATCAACACGATGTCACTATTAACAGGATGCGTAGTGACAATGGCACTGAATTCACAGAAGCAAAGGTAGATCTTTACTGTGATAGCCTCGGGATCAAACATGAGTTTTCTTCTGTGAGAACTCCTCAGCAAAATGGGATTGTTGAGAGAAAGAATAGAACGATCCAAGAGATGGCTAGATCTATGCTTCTAGGTCGTAAAGTTTCTAGGAGATTTTGGGCAGAGGCAGTGTTTACTGCATGCCACACAATGAATAGGGTTTATTTGCGTCCACACACACTTCAGACTCCATATGAGTTGTGGACTGGCAAGAAGCCCAACCTGGCATATTTTTGTGTTTTTGGGAGTAAATGCTACATCCTACGGGATAGAGAGAAATTAGGAAAGTTCGACTCCCGGAGCGACGAGAGAATATTTCTAGGATATTCATCGACTAGCAGAGCGTACCACGTTTTTAACCTGAAGAGCTATAAGGTTATGGAATCAATAAACATCACTGTGAAAGATGACGAACCATCGATGATTATTGATCCTAACGTTCAGTGTGAGGATGATAATTGTTCTGACAGTGATTTACCTGTTCCTCTCTCACACTCTGTGGACCCTAGTCCTGCGCTAGGGGACACACCTGCTTGGGTTCGCAAGAGTTATGACCCTTCTTCCATTGTTGGTGATCCCACTCTAGGGGTCAAGACTCGTGCTCAGCTAGAGAATCTTGTTAGCCATATTTGCTACACGTCCAAAGTCGAGCCCAAGAACCATAAAGAAGCACTCAAGGATGAACACTGGATATCTGCCATGCAGGATGAGTTGCTTAAGTTTAAAAAGAATGATGTCTGGGAACTTGTCCCCCGACCTAGTGAGATTAATGTGATAGGTACCCGGTGGATTTTTAAAAACAAAATGGATGAAAATGGTACCATAATCCGAAATAAGGCTAGGTTGGTCGCTCAAGGCTACACACAGATAGAGGGTGTAGACTTTGGGGAGACATTTGCTCCTGTTGCGAGGCTTGAGTCCGTCCGTCTTCTACTCGCCATCGCATGTCATCTGCGCTTCAAAGTATATCAGATGGATGTCAAGAGTGCCTTTCTAAATGGCATTCTACAGGAGGAGGCTTATGTAGAACAACCAAAAGGGTTTGAAGACCCTCAGCACCCTGAGCACGTCTACTATCTGAGGAAAGCCTTGTATGGTTTGAAGCAAGCACCCCGTGCTTGGTACGAGAGGCTTACTTCCTATCTCTTAGCTCGTGGCTTCAAGAGAGGGGGAGTAGATATGACGTTGTTCGTTAGGAGAGATGACGGTGCTATTTTTGTTACCTAGGTCTATGTGGACGATATAGTCTTTGGATCCACATGCTCCCAGCATGCTCACCACTTTGAGGAGGAGATGAAAAGTGAGTTTGAGATGAGCATGGTTGGTGAGCTTACATTCTTCCTTGGTCTCCAAGTTCATCAGCTAGAGGATGGGATATTCATCTCCCAATCCAAGTATACTAGAGACCTAGTGAAGAAATTTGGTTTAGACTCCGCTAAGCATTCACGTACACCTATGAGTACCACTACCAAGCTTAGTAAGGACACTTCAGGCAAGGACGTAGAGCAAACCTTATATCGGAATATGATAGGTAGTCTTCTCTACTTGACTGCCAGTCGTCCTGACATCGCCTTTAGTGTTGGAGTCTGTGCGCGATATCAGGCATCCCCAAAAGAGTCACATTTACTTGCTCTAAAACGTATTATTAAATACGTGAGTGGGACTCTCTCATACGGGATTTGGTATTCTTTTGATACCGATGATCGTTTGTCCGCCTATTCGGATGCCGATTGGGCTGGGGATGTAGATGGTTGTAGGAGCACTTCAGGTGGGTGTTTCTATCTTGGTTCTGCTCTTGTCTCCTGGCTGAGCAAGAAGCAAAATTCCATCTCTTTGTCCACTGCAGAGGCTGAGTACATAGCCGCCGGGAGTTGTTACACACAACTCTTGTGGATGAAGCAAATGCTGGAGGATTATGGGATTTCACAGGACACCATGACCATTTCCTATGATAACATGAGCGCGATACACATATCCCGCAATCCAGTTCAGTATTCGCGCACCAAGCACATCAGGATACGTGAGCACTTTATACGTGAGCTAGTTGAGGAGAAAGTCGTATCCCTGAGTTTTGTTCCCACCGACCGTCAGTTAGCCGATATTTTCACGAAACCTTTAGATGCCCTTAGATTTGAGAGTCTTAGGAAGTCTTTGGGGATTTGCACAGTTGACTGAGGGGTTGGTCTATATCTAGAATAGGATGCTTCTTCATGTTCATATCATATGCTTCCTATTGCTAGTCTGTTTTATATGTACCATTGCTTAGTTGTATAGCGTTTCTGTATTCTTTTTGCTGTTTATATTTCTTTTAAAAAAATACAAAAAGATTTTCCTTTAAGAAAAATTGTAAGAAAAGCACAAAAAGATTTTATTTTGATAAAATTTTTGAAAAATCCAAAAAGATTTCTGCATTTTCTTCTTTTATGGATGAACATTTAAGATAGCCAAGTCACAACTTCATTCCATATCTCCATGTGACTGTTTGATAGAGATTTGAGACGCTACATCATTTCATCCATGTGCTTTACTTAGTATGGAGTCTTTGAGATGTAATTAGTGATATCTTCCTACATGTTTGACTCCTATATCCCTTATTGCACACATGAACGACTATATTTGATTATTGCACTTGTCAATCTCATGTTGGCTTGAGTGTTTCCATCTCAATCCTGTCTATACAATGTATAAAATGCGATAAAACTTGACAAGATTGGAATGCATGTAAAAACCGTTTTGGTGAGATTGTGTGTTTTTGTATAACGGGGAGGGGCTGCGAAAGGTAATCATCTATCCTTTGCGCAAAAGCCACAGTTAAAAAGGACCTAAAAATGGAGGATTTTTAATATCCGAGGTCCAAAGAGGTTAAAAGATCCCGAAAAATTTAAAGGCAATAAAAAGCAATTCATGCCAAATATGGGCCACTTAGGTTTCACCATCAATTCTCCAAAGTTTGAGAATTTAGAATGCCTCTATTCAAAATTATATCTGAGGGAGTTTGGTTGGGAATATAAACGGGTTTGCACTTCCTTGAAAGTCCTGAAAAAGCATAAAATCATTTTGGACGTTATTGGTGTGAAAATCATTTTGAGCTTTGATTTGTTGATTTTATTGAGTCAATATCTTATATTGTCATTCTTTTACACCAAAGGAAGCATTTGCGTTCATTCGCTAGGAATATCCAATATTCATCGTGCACATATGTCATGTTTGTATGCATTGATTTTCCTATCGAATTTGATCACACCACTTCATTTACGCTATCATTGACTTGGTTGCTTTGTGTTCATTCATGGTGTGGTTTTATCCCAGTGGCACCCCGCACTTGCTTATTTGATTTATTTCTCTCATTTGTCTATTTGGGGACATCATAAAAAGGGGGAGAATGAATTATCTTATTATGGGGGAGTTTTGAAAGTTTGAGTTTGTTCATAAATTGGTATATATGTTTATCTAACTTCAAACTCGATATGTCACGTGGTATTTTTCTTTTTCTCATGTGTGTAGGTACTACATGGATTATCATTGTATTGCACACCCTGATGAGAAAAGCGTTGAGATTCCTGAAGATTTGAAGATCAAACGATGCAGTCTTATTCACTTGTACTCTTTCAGTTTTGGGTTCATGGAAGGGTAGATTTGTATAGGCATTTTTTTTTATAATTCGGATGTTTGTTTTTATGTTTGTACCGGCATAGACATAGGGGGAGATTTGTAAGGACATTTTTGTCCATTAGGATTTTATATGTCGTACTCCGTTACACCGTTGAAGAAATTCAAGATTTATACGCTCATCAATGGAATCCGAATATCAAAGGCAGAAAAGGAATCAGGGAAGAGACCGGACCGATCCACCTAAAGAGACCGGACCGATCCGCCTGCTAAGGTGAGGCCAGTGTACCCTGGATCCATAGCGAACCGATGAAGCTAAAATGCCGAACCGATCCGATACCAACCGGATCGATCCGCCTTTAAAAAAGGAACCGATCCGATGTCACCGGACCGATCCGCCGAGGATAACTTCAATTAGATCGTGTTCAGATCGTGTTTCGAAATTTATGTCCCGAGTCCTCTTATTTATACCAACTTCGGTAGAGTTATTTTTTTAAGACTTCTACACGATTTTCTGAGTTTCAAAACTCTAAAGTCTTCATGGTATTTGAGTCCATTGATTCATACCTTTGATTCACACAAATTCCATACCTTCATGAATCACCTTTTGGCAACCCAAGAACGCAGTTTTTGCAGTTCAACCCTTGTGGAGGAGACCGTTCTTCTTCTCCATTGCAGCCTTACTGGAAAGGGATAATTCCAGCCGCGACTACAGAATCCGATACCTGGGGGTAATTCTTAGTCAACTTGTATTTTCATTATAATCCGATTGTAAGCCGTTTTCTTACAAACTCTTAGTCAACTTGTATTTCCTTAATTGCATGTGTTTGAATGTTCCTGCTTAGATTATCATCTTATTCAATCACATACTGCTGCATGTTTAGGGTTGGTTTGTGCTAAAAGGGTTTAATATATAACTTGATCATTTGAACGCGTGCACACACGTTCTCAAAGAAAATAACATGTTTGCACTCTAATACATCTATGATTAATAAATCTTGGGGAGGAGGTCACTCTAGGTGGACCTCCTCACCTACTGGTTATTTTTCAAAAGATCATTTAGATTTATGGGGGCGAGGAGCTCTTCATGGTGGGCCTCCTCACCCTGAATTCTATCTTTATGAGTTTTGAGCTATTTTGGGATGACGAGCCCCTCATGGTGGACCTCCTCACTCAAATTCTATTTTTTGTGCAATTTGAGTTGTTTTGGGACATCTCGCCAAAATTCCATTCTTGTGAACTTTTGAGCAATTTGGGACGAGGATCTCTTTATGGTGAGCCTCCTCGCCTAACTCTTATTTATGTGGAGTTTGAGCAACTTGGGACAAGGAGATTCTCTTTGTGATCCTTCTCTCCCAACTCTTATTTCTATGGAGATAAGCTGAGGCGAGGAGACCTTCCTCGGGCCCTCCTCGCCTATCATTCAATTCTACGAGCTTTGGGACATTTGGGATGAGGAGCCTTCCTAGGTCCCTCCTCGCCCATTATTTATTTTTGTGGATCTCGGGGAACTTGGGGAGAGTATCCCTTACTGGGGCCCTCCTCGCCCAAGCTCTATTTCTCCTCTATTTCTGTGAGCTTTAGGACATTTGGGGGCGATGAGATATTTCTGGGGCCCTCCTCACCCATTTTTCATTTATGTGGTCCTTGAGGAACTTAGGGCGAGGTGCTCTTCTTGGGGAGTGTAACACCCCGTGTTTTTATTAATTATTTTTATTAATTAATTGTAATTTTTGAGAAAAATAAAATTTTGAATTTAATAATTTTTACTGGCTAAATATGTTGGTTATGATTTTAGAAGAATAAAACTTCAAGCGGAATTAAAATGGATTTTATATTGATTTTACAATTTTTATCCCTTATAAATTCTTTGGGCGAACTGCCAGATTTTAGGCATGATCGATCGATCGATGCCTGGGGGTAGATCGATCGACCCTCCCAGAAAACGTGAGCAGTAAGCTATTTTTAGTATTTGTGTAGGATTAGGACTCCTAATCACTATATAACCTTGTTAATCCGTAGGGGGACTTCTCAATCACTTTTTCTCCAGTTTTTCACTAGAGAACATTTCCAAATATTTTTCCTCTCACCCATAATCATCAACCTTCTTCATTATCAAGATTTTTGTCACAAGTTTTGGGAGGCTTAATTGGGGTTTAATCAAGCTGGTTCAAGAACACTCTTTTGCTAATTTTTCTCAAGGAATCCAGATTTCTAATCAGATTTTCAACACGATCCTTACAGGCATGAATACTCTATTCTTTTCCTTTAGTATTATGCGTTTTAAGTGTCACCTAAACACTTAATTACATATTTTCTTAATAATAATTAGTAACTTAATTAGAAAAAGTGAATACTGATTATGGGGCTGTTTTTATAAAATATTTTAATATGAATAATATTCATAACCCTTAGGGTATGTAGGATTCATGAGTGATTTTGAGTTTTATTGGTGTAGGTTGCATGTAGAAAAAAACCCTAGCTTTAAAATAATTGACTTTTGGGTCCGTATAACTCATGTAATACATGTAGAGATAATAAAATTTAGTTTTTGATTTATATATGATGAAAACTTGGTATATTTAATTTAAAATAATTAAATGAGATTATTTGGGTATTGTTGATGTTATGATAATTTAATTAAAGGTTTAATTGAATTGGACTATCATGCGTAGTTTGGAACATTGATTTATTATGCATATTTGTGTGACTTTTTGGTATTTTTATATTGCCTTTGTGACGACGGGTTGTTGGGTAATTTTTCTCTTCTTATACTTTAGGATGCCTTCTTGGTATGGGACTAGCGGGTAGCCCATTTATGATTTACGCCTTCTAGGTATGGGACAAGTGAGGGTAGACTATTGCGTTTTTATCATTTTGAGGGTGGGCCAATTTTTATTACTTTATCGTCGTTACGGTAGTCTACGTATGAGACTAAGTTAAGATTTATGTTATAAAATCCTCCTATACATAGGTTAGGAGGTATTGATAACTTGGGAACCCTTAGGTATGGGACTAAGGGGTATTTTGAGGATCTCACATCGATTAAAAGGGTGGAGTGATTCTAAATTGAGAAATTGACAATTAATGCCTCAGATAAAAACGGGTATTAAAATTTGTGGCGACATAATGTGTCGGGGCCGACAGTTTAAACGGGCCAGAAGGTGATTTATGTCGTGTCGTGTGTGGAACCTTGTCATGTGTCGAGGCCAACAGTTTAATCGTGTCAGAGGGTGATTGACAAGGGGAAGTGTGACACTTTAATAAAAAGTGAGAACTGTAATAAAAGCTGGTTAATTTAATTAAATTAACATCGTGGGACTTGGAAATTTAAAATCATATTGGTGTGCCTTTATAAATGGAATTTTTATGGGTAGTTAGTGGTTTATAATTATCACGTTTAAATTAGTCCGTTTAATTTGAAATATTCTATTGTGATATTTATTGTGTATAATGCTATTTTCTGGATTCAAGGATCCTATTTGAGGGGAGTAGTGTGTATTCTTGCTCGGGGCTTTGGCTCTGACCCATGCGTTGAGTAACCTTTTTCAGGATTAGAATTGGAGAAGCTGCATAAGATTTTTGAAGATTATCATTTGGAGGTTCAGCTGGAGCGAGTTTACTTTGTTGTTTTGTTTTAACTTAGACTTTCCTTTCAGTCGTATATCATTATGAGACTCAGTTTAGAGAGTTATTGGGCCATTCGGTTCCAAACTTGTTTATGGGATTTATTTCAGTTATTCGGAGTTGAATCTTTATTCAGATTTTTAATTAATCATTATTGGAGAATGGATTAGTGGAGTTAGCATGTGATGGATCTTTTATCGCTTAATTGTTTATGGGTATTTGAGTTTGATTCAATTATGTATCTTATGGACTGGTTTATTTATGTCTCATATCTGTCTCATGCTAAGAATGGTATTTATTTACTCACGCTCGACATAGTTTTGGTGGCGGTCGACGCCAGAATTAGGAGGGATGTGACAGATGGCATTAGAGCATGGTCTTAGGTCTCGTAGGTTATGAGTCCGTTTAACTTTCGCGTTACCGATCTTTGATCCTCTTTGTTGATTTATACTCCTAGAGGTAGTGGGTCTAGAATACATGTTAGATGTGTTTCTTGGAGATGTGAAGTTTTGAGTTAAGGACGTTGTAGACATTGGGTTTAGAATTCGTAAGCTTGATGTGAGGATCCTTAAAATGGAATTTTGAGACGATAATTATTTTGGAGATTTTAGTACAGATGTTAGGTATCGTAAGTATTGATTTTTGATGTTGAGATTTAATTTGAGGACGTTATCATTTTGATGACTTTCGGATATAGGATCGAGTGGGGGATTTGTGATAGCGTGTGGTACGCCATTATTTTCATAGTTATGCCTATGCATATAGGCAATATAAGTTATTTTGTTTTTCGTGGGGTAGGTGCGCGTAGGATTGGGTGAATGGGCGCCCAATTATGGCATTCTACGGGTAGGCATTTGTGAGCCTTATTTTTTTTGCGAGATTTAAGTGTTTATGTGTATGCTTCGTCTAATTTCGAAAACGAAATTCTTTGCTAGTCGGGAAGTATGTAACACCCCGTATTTTTATTAACTTTTTCCATTAATTAATTGGAATTTTCGAGAAAATTAAAATTTTGAATTCAATAATTTTTATTGGCTAAATATGTTGGTTATGATTTTAGAAGAATAAAACTTCAAGCAGAATTAAAATCGGAGTTAAAATGGATTTTTTTTATTGATTTTACAATTTTTGTCCCTTATAATTTTTTTGGGCGAACTGCCAGGTTTTAGGTATGATCGATCGATCGATGCTTGGGGGTAGATCGATCGAACCTCCCAAAAAACGTGAGCAGTAAGCTGTTTTTAGTATTTGTGTAGGATTAGGAATCCTAATCACTATATAACCTTCTTAATCCGTAGGGGGACTTCTCATAATCACTTTTTCTCTAGTTTTTCACCAGAGAACACTTCCAAATATTTTTCCTCTCACCATAATCATCAACCTTCTTCATTATCAAGATTTTTGTCACAAGTTTTGGGAGGCTTAATTGGGGTTTAATCAAGTTGGTTCAAGAACACTCTTTTGCTAATTTTTCACAAGGAATCCAAATTTCTAATCAGATTTTCAACACGATCCTTATAGGCATGAACACTCTATTTTTTTCCTTAAGTATTATGCGTTTTAAGTGTCGCCTAAACACTTAATTACATGTTTTCTTAAAAATAATTAGTAACTTAATTAGAAAAAGTGAATACTAATTATGGGGTTGTTTTTATAAAATCTTTTAATCTGAATAATATTCATAACCCTTTGGGTACGTAGGATTCATGAGTGATTTTGGGTTTTATTGGTGTAGGTTGCATGTAGAAAAAAACACTAGCTTTAAAATAATCGACTTTTGGGTGCGTATAACTCATGTAATACATTTAGAGATAATAAAATTTGGTTTTTGATGTATATATGATGAAAAGTTGGTATATTTGATTTAAAATAATTAAATGAGATTATTTCGGTATTGTTGACGTTGTGATAATTTAATTAAAGGTTTAATTGAATTTACTATCATGCGTAGTTTGGAACATTGATTTATTATGCATATTTGTGGGACTTTTTAGTATTTTATATTGCCTTTGTGGCGACGGGTTGTTGGGTAATTTTTCTCTCCCTATACTTTAGGATACCTTCTATGTATGGGACTAGCGGGTAGCCTTTTTATGATTTATGCCTTCTAGGTATGGGATTAGTGAGGGTAGACTATTGCGTTTTTATCATTTTGAGGGAGGGCTAATTTTTATTACTTTATCGTCATTACGGTAGTCTAAGTACGAGACAAAGTTAAGATTTATGTTAGAAAATCCTCCTATACATAGGTTAGGACGTATTGATAACTTGAGGACCCTTAGGTATGTGACTAAGGGGTATTTTGAGGATCTCACATCGATTAAAAGAGTGGGGTGATTATAAATTGAGAAATTGAAAATTAATGCCTGAGATAAAAACGGGTATTAAAATTTGTGGCGACATAATGTGTCGGGGCCGACAGTTTAAACGGGCCAGAGGGCGATTTATGTCGTGTCGTGTGCGGAACCTTGTCATGTGTCGGGACCGACAATTTAAACGGGTCAGAGGGTGATTGACAAGGGGAAGTGTGACACTTTAATAAAAAGTGAGAACTATAATAAAAGGTGGTTAATTTAATTAATTAACATCGTGGGACTTGAGAATTTAAAATCATATTGGTGTGCCTTTATAAATGGGATTTTTACGGGTAGTTAGTGGTTTATAATTATCACGTTTAAATTAGTCCGTTGAATTTAAAATATTCTATTGTGATATTTATTGCGTATAATGCTATTGTCTAGATTCAATGATCATATTTGAGGGGAGTAGTGTGTATTCTTGCTCGGGGCTTTGGCTCTAACCCATGCGTTGACTATTCTTTTTCAGGATTAGAATTGGAGAAGCTGCATAAGATTTTTGGAGATTATCATTTGGAGGTGCATCGGGAGCGGATTTACTTTTTTGTTTTGTTTTAGCTTAGACTTTCCTTTCAGTCGTATTTCATTATGAGACTCGGTTTAGAGATTTATTGGTCCATTCGGTTCCAAAGTTTCTTATGGGATTTATTTCAGTTATTCGGAGTTGGATCTTTATTCAAATTTTTAATTAATCATTATTGAGAATGGATTATTGGAGTTAGCATGTTATAAAATCTTTTATCGCTTAATTGTTTATGATCATTTGAGTTTGATTCAATTATGTATCTTATGGACTGGTTTATTTATGACTCATATCTGTCTCATGCTAAGAATGATATTTATTTACTCACCCCTGGCATAGTTTTGGTGGCGGTCGACGCCAGAATTAGGCAGGGTGTGACAGATGGCATCAGAGCAAGGTCTTAGGTCTCGTTGGTCATGAGTCCGTTTAACTTCCGCGTTACCGATCTTTGATCCTCTTTGTTGATTTATACTCCTAGAGGTAGTGGTTCTAGCATACATGTTAGATGTGTTTCTTGGAGATGTGAAGTTTTGAGTTAAGGACGTTGTAGGCATTGTGTTTAGAATTTGTAAGCTTGATGTGAGGATCCTTAAAATGGATTTTGGAGACGATAATTATTTTGGATATTTTAGTACAGATGCTGGGTATCGTAAGTATTGATTTTTGATGTTAAGATTTAATTTGAGGACGTTAGCATTTTGATGACTTTCAGATATAGGATCGAGTTTGTGATAGTGTGTGGTACGCCATTATTTTCATTGTTATGCGTGGTCATATAGGTAATATATGTTATTTCTTTTTTTGTGGGGTAGGTGCGCGTAGGATTGGGTGTATGGGCGCCCAATTATGGCATTCTACGGGTAGGCATATGTAATCCTTATTTTTTTTACGAGATTTAAGTGTTTATGTGTATGCTTCGTCTAATTTCGAGGACGAATTCTTTGCTAGTGGGGAAGTAACACCCCGTGTTTTTATTAACAATTTTTATTAATTAATTGGAATTTTTGAGAAAAATAAATTTTTGAATTTAATTATTTTTATTGGCTAAATATGTTGGTTATGATTTTAGAAGAATAAAACTTCAAGCGGAATTAAAATCAGAGTTAAATTGGATTTTATATTGATTTTACAATTTTTGTCCCTTATAAATTTTTTGGGTGAACTGTCAGATTTTAGGCTTGATCGATCGATCGATGCCTTGGGGTAGATCGATTGAACCTCCCAGAAAAGGTGAGCATTAAGCTATTTTTAGTATTTGTGTAGGATTAGGACTCCTAATCACTATATAACCTTGTTAATCCGTAGGGGGACTTCTCATAATCACTTTTTCTCCAGTTCTTCACCAGAGAACACTTCGAAATATTTTTCCTCTCACCCATAATCATCAACCTTCTTCATTATCAAGCTTTTTGTCACAAGTTTTGGGAGGCTTAATTGGGGTTTAATCAAGTTGGTTCAAGAACACTCTTTCGCTAATTTTTCACAAGGAATCCAGATTTCTAATCAGATTTTCAACACGATTCTTACAGGCATGAATACTCGATTCTTTTCCTTTACTATTATGCCTTTTACGTATCGCCTAAATACTTAATTACATGTTTTCTTAAAAATAATTAGTAACTTAATTAGAAAAAGTGAATACTAATTATGGGGTTGTTTTTATAAAATCTTTTAATCTTAATAATATTCATAACCATTTGGGTACGTAGGATTCATGAGTTATTTTGGGTTTTATTGGCGTAGGTTGCATGTAGAAAAAAACCCTAGCTTTAAAATAATTGACTTTTGGGTGCGTATAACTCATGTAATACATGTAGAGATAATAATATTTGGTTTTTGATGTATATATGATGAAAAGTTGGTATATTTAATTTAAAATAATTAAATGAGATTATTTGGGTATTGTTGACGTTGTGATAATTTAATTAAAGGTTTAATTGAATTGGACTATCATGCGTAGTTTGGAACATTGATTTATTATGCATATTTGTGTGACTTTTTGGTATTTTTATATTGCCTTTGTGATGACGGGTTGTTGGGTAATTTTGCTCTCCCTGTACTTTAGGATGTCTTGTAGGTATGGGACTAGCGGGTAGCCCTTTTATGATTTACGCCTTCTAGGTATGGGACTAGTGAGGATAGACTATTGCGTTTTTATCATTTTGAGGATGGACTAATTTTTATTACTTTATTGTTGTTACGGTAGTCTAAGTATGAGACTAAGTTAAGATTTATGTTAGAAAATCCTCCTATACATAGGTTAGGAGGTATTGATAACTTGGGAACCCTTAGGTATGGGACTAAGGGGTATTTTGAGGATCTCACATCAATTAAAAGGGTGGGGTGATTATAAATTGAGAAATTGATAATTAATGCGTAAGATAAGAACATGTATTAAAATGTGTGCCTACATATTGTCGGGGCCGACAGTTTAAACGGGCCAGAGGGCGATTTATGTCGTATCGTTTGTGGAACCTTGTCATGTGTCGGGGCCGACAGTTTAAACGGGTCAGTGGGCGATTGACAAGGGGAAGTGTGACACTTTAATAAAAAGTGAGAACTATAAGAAAAGCTGGTTAATTTAATTAAATTAACATCGTGGGACTTGGGAAATTAAAATCATATTGGTGTACCTTTATAAATGGGATTTTTACGGGTAGTTAATGGTTTACAATTATCGCGTTTAAATTAGTCCGTTCAATTTAAAATATTCTATTGTTCTATTTATTGCGTATAATGCTATTGTCTGGATTCAAGGATCCTATTTGAGTGGAGTAGTGTGTATTCTTGCTCGGGGCTTTGGCTCTGACCCATGCGTTGAGTAACCTTTTTCAGGATTAGAATTGGAGAAGCTGCATAAGATTTTTGGAGATTATCATTTGGAGGTTCAACTGGAGCGAGTATACTTTGTTGTTTTGTTTTAGCTTAGACTTTCTTTTCAGTTGTATATCATTATGAGACTCAGTTTAGAGAGTTATTGGTCCATTTGGTTCCAAAGTTGTTTATGGGATTTCTTTCAGTTATTCGGAGTTGAATCTTTATTCAGATTTTTAATTCATCATTGTTGGAGAATGGATTATTGGAGTTAACATGTGATGGATCTTTTATCGCTTAATTGTTTATGAAAATTTGAGTTTGATTCAATTATGTATTTTATGGACTAGTTTATGTATGTCTCATATTTGTCTCATGCTAAGAATTGTATTTATTTACTCACTCCCAACATAGTTTTGGTGGCGGTCGACGCCAGAATTAGGCGGGGTGTGACAGATGGCATCAGAGCATGGTCTTAGGTCTCGTAGGTTATGAGTCCGTTTAACTTCCGCGTTATCGATCTTTGATCCTCTTTGTTTATTTATACTCCTAGAGGTAGTGGGTCTAGCATACATGTTAGATGTATTTCTTAGAGATGTGAAGTTTTGAGGTAAGGACATTGTAGGGATTGTGTTTAAAATGTAACAACACGGATTTTTTTTAAATGGGGATTTTTAAATTAATCGGAAAAAAAATGAAATTTTGGATTTTATAAATTTTATAATTTAAAGTGTTGGTTTTTATATTTGAAAAATAAATTTTCAAACGGAATTGGAATCGGAATTAAAATGGAGATTTAATTAAATTTTTATTATTTAGAAGAGTCCTCAAAACATACAACTCTCTAAGAGTCCTCGGAACATAAAACTCTATAGTAAAAATAATATTTTTAGAAATCCGACCGTCCCATCAAGATAATTTTTTGTCAGAAGTCCTGTCTCGTCGTTCGCTACAACATACTACAATTTCAAGCGATTCTAACGGTTCGATCGTTCGTAATGATTTTTTCAAGTATTTGTATTGGATTATGATTCTAATTCTTTTTGGTATGTAAACATAAAGTGACGAGTTTAGATCTTTTAAAACACATTTTAGCCTTCTCAAAAATCAGAATCCTCTCATCTTCTTCAACCTCAAAACCCTAGCCTCATTCTACACAACTTTTAACTCAAGTTTTGTCAAGATTAACCTGATTTTCTCAAGACGCGTCAAGAACGAATCTTTGTCAAATTTTTGAGAGGAATACACATTCAAGATCAGATTTCTAAACCAACTTTTATTCAGGCATGTTGACCCTATTCTTTTCCTTTAGTGTTATGTGTCTTGATTGTAGCCTCCATTAAACTCATGTTTTCTAAAATAAGATATGAATATAAAGATTGAAGAGATAAATTTCGGGGCTGTTTTACATTAACAAAATTAATGATACCAAATACTTATAACTTGTATTCTTTGGGTTGTGTCGGTGTAGTCGACTTTGCTATGGGCATGTGCATGTAGAGGAGCCCTTTTAAAAGTAAATTTTGATATTTCATGTGAAAACCCTAGTTTAATTTAATTTCTTGTGTTGGAAAATAAGGATCATGATAGGACTTGCATGTAGCGATTATTCTGAAAATCATAATATTTAAGTGTCTTTGATTTCCACTTTTTAATTTGAATTATTTAACTGGGAATTTAGTATTATTATGAATGTTGTTATAATTTGGAATTTTGTTACTTTATGGAAATATGATAATTTTTCGGGAAGATTGGGTATGGTAGATAATTGGTTTTCACCCTTGTTATAGTACACTTGTTAGGTATGGGACTAGTAAGTGGGCCTTAATTACGATTTATGCTAATTAGGTATGGGACTAGTTAGTGTAAGTCTATGCGGGTTATATAATTGGGGTGGGGGCTGATTTTCTATTTTTGACCTTTATTGTGATGGCCTAGGATTGATATCTAGGTGGAGTGAAATTTTATAATCATTCTTTGCTTAGGATAGGACGATATTGTGTTTTGGGAACCCTTAGTTGGCACTAAAGGTTATTTTGAGGATTTTCACATCGCTTTTAAGGGTGGGGGAAATTAGTGTGATTAACGAAAACAAGGAATGTGGAATTTAATATCGCAGGACTAAAACGGATATTAAAAATTTATTGGCGACATAATGTGTCTAGGGCCGACAGTTTGAACGGGTCAGAGGACGAGTTATGTCTTGTCGTGTGTGGAACCTTGTCATATCACTAGGGTCGTAGGATAAAAACGGTCCAGACGGCGGACTTGACAAGGGGACGGGTGCGTGTGTGGAACCTTGTCATATCGCGAGGGTCGCAGGATAAAAACGGACCAAACGGCGGACTTGACAAGGGGACGGGTTTTGGTAATAATATTCACGGTTAAATTAATTAAATTTAACATTATGGGAAGGTGGGTTAATTAAAATCATACTGGTGTGGCTTTTATGAAAACCTTGCCGGTAATTGTGAATTTATTTATGGTGATTATTAATCTCGTAATTAAAAGATTCTATTGTTATAGTCGATATATATAGCACTATTGTCTGGGTTCAAGTACCCTATTTGAGGAGAGTAGCCGGTTTACATGCTCGGGGCTTTGGCTCTGACACATGCGTTGACTAATCTTTTTCACGATTTTTGGGAGTTGCTGCATTGGATTCATTGGAGATCTTTTGGAGGTGCAGCTGGATTTATGTTACTGCTTTAGTAGTTGGATTTTCTCTTTCCATTCAGTCGTTTTATTTATGAGACTATTTTGGAGTTATTGGGCCTTTTTGGTTCCAAATTTGTTTAGAGGATTTCTGTTGGGATTATTTAGATTTTATTTAATCATTATTGGAGATTGGATTTTTGGAGTTAGTATGTGATGGATCTTTTATCGCTTAGTTATTTGTGATCATTTGAGCTTGAATCAATTGTTTATCTTATGGACTGATTTATTTATGTCTCATATCTGTCTCATGCTAAGAATGGTATTTATTTAGTTCATGTCCGGCTTAGTTTTGGTGGCGGCCGACGCCAGAATTTGGCGGGGTGTGACAGATGGTATCAGAGCATGGTCTTAGGTCTCGTAGGTTATGAGTCCGTTTAGCTTCCGCGTTGACGATCTTTGATTCCCTTGTTGATTCGTACTTCTTAAAGTAGAGGGTCTAGCATACGTGTTAGATGTGTTTCTTGGAGAGGTGAAGTTTTGAGTTAAAGACGTTGTAGGCATCGAGTTTAGAATTAGTAAGCTTGATGTGGGGATCCATAGAATGGATTTTGGTGACGATAATTATTTTGGAGATTTTAGTACAGATGTTAGGTATCGTATGTATCGATTTTTGATGTTGAGATTTAATTTGAGGAAGTTAGAATTTTGATGACTTTCGGATATAGGATCGAGTGGGGGATTTTGAGAGCATGTGGTACGCCATTATTTTCATAGTTATGTGTATGTATATAGGCAATATATATTATTTTGTTGCTCGTGGGGTAGGTGTGCATATAATTGGGTGTATGGGTGCCCATTTATGGCATTCTACAGGTAGGCATATGTGAGCCTTATTTTTTTTTTTTGCGAGATTTAAGTGTTTATGTGTATGCTTCGTTTAATTTCGAGGACGAAATTCTTTGCTAGTGGGGAACTATGTAACAACCCGGATTTTTTTTAAATGGGGATTTTTAAATTAATCGGAAAAAAAATGAAAATTTGGATTTTATAAATTTTATAATTTAAAGTGTTGGTTTTTATATTTGAAAAATAAATTTTCAAACGGAATTGGAATCGGAATTAAAATGGAGATTTAATTGAATTTTTATTATTTAGAAGAGTCCTCAAAACATACAACTTTCTAAGAGTCCTCGGAACATAAAACTCTCTAGTAAAAATAATATTTTTAGAAATCCGACCGTCCGATCAAGCTAAATTTTTGTCAGAAGTCCTGTCTCGCCGTTCGCTACAACATACTAAAATTTCAAGCGATTCTAACGGTTCGATCGTTCGTAATGATTTTTTCAAGTATTTGTATTTGATTATGACTCTAATTCTTTTTGGTATATAAACATAAAGTGACGAGTTTAGATCTTTTAAAACACATTTTAGCCTTCTCAAAAATCAGAATCCTCTCATCTTCTTCATCTTCTTCAACCTCAAAACCCTAGCCTCATTCTACATAACTTTCAACTCAAGTTTTGTCAAGATTAACCTGATTTTCTCAAGACGCGTCAAGAACGAATCTTTGTCAAATTTTTGAAAGGAATACACATTCAAGATCAGATTTCTAAACCAACTTTTATTCAGGCATGTTGACCCTATTCTTTTCCTTTAGTGTTATGTGTCTTGATTGTAGCCTCCATTAAACTCATGTTTTCTAAAATAAGATATGAATATAAAGATTGAAGAGATAAATTTCGGGGCTGTTTTACATTAACAAAATTAATGATACCAAATACTTACAACTTGTATTCTTTGGGTTGTGTCGGTGTAGTCGACTTTGCTATGGGCATGTGCATGTAGAGGAGCCCTTTTAAAAGTAAATTTTGATATTTCATGTGAAAACCCTAGTTTAATTTAATTTCTTGTGTTGGAAAATAAGGATCATGATAGGACTTGCATGTAGCGATTATTCTGAAAATCATAATATTTAAGTGTCTTTGATTTCCACTTTTTAATTTGAATTATTTAAATGGGAATTTAGTATTATTATGAATGTTGTTATAATTTGGAATTTTGTTACTTTATGGAAATATGATAATTTTTCGGGAAGATTGGGTATGGTAGATAATTGGTTTTCACCCTTGTTATAGTACACTTGTTAGGTATGGGACTAGTAAGTGGGCCTTAATTACGATTTATGCTAATTAGGTATGGGACTAGTTAGTGTAAGTCTATGCGGGTTATATAATTGGGGTGGGGGCTGATTTTCTATTTTTGACATTTATTGTGATGGCCTAGGATTGATATCTAGGTGGAGTGAAATTTTATAATCATTCTTTGCTTAGGATACGACGATATTGTGTTTTGGGAACCCTTAGTTGGCACTAAAGGTTATTTTGAGGATTTTCACATCGCTTTTAAGGGTGGGGGAAATTAGTGTGATTAACGAAAACAAGGAATGTGGAATTTAATATCGCAGGACTAAAACGGATATTAAAAATTTATTGGCGACATAATGTGTCTAGGGCCGACAGTTTGAACGGGTCAGAGGACGAGTTATGTCTTGTCGTGTGTGGAACCTTGTCATATCGCGAGGGTCGCAGGATAAAAACGGGCCAAACGGCGGACTTGACAAGGGGACGGGTGCGTGTGTGGAACCTTGTCATATCGCGAGGGTCGAAGGATAAAAACGGACCAGACGACGGACTTGACAAGGGGACGGGTTTTGGTAATAATATTCACGGTTAAATTAATTAAATTTAACATTATGGGAAGGTGGGTTAATTAAAATCATATTGGTGTGGCTTTTATGAAAACCTTGCGGGTAATTGTGAATTTATTTATGGTGATTATTAATCTCGTAATTAAAAGATTCTATTGTTATAGTCGATATATATAGCACTATTGTCTGGGTTCAAGTACCCTATTTGAGGAGAGTAGCCGGTTTACATGCTCGGGGCTTTGGCTCTGACACATGCGTTGACTAATCTTTTTCACGATTTTTGGGAGTTGCTGCATTGGATTCATTGGAGATCTTTTGGAGGTGCAGCTGGATTTATGTTACTGCTTTAGTAGTTGGATTTTCTCTTTCCATTCAGTCGTTTTATTTATGAGACTATTTTGGAGTTATTGGGCCTTTTTGGTTCCAAATTTGTTTAGAGGATTTCTGTTGGGATTATTTAGATTTTATTTAATCATTATTGGAGATTGGATTTTTGGAGTTAGTATGTGATGGATCTTTTATCGCTTAGTTATTTATGATCATTTGAGCTTGAATCAATTGTTTATCTTATGGACTGATTTATTTATGTCTCATATCTGTCTGATGCTAAGAATGGTATTTATTTAGTTCACGTCCGGCTTAGTTTTGGTGGCGGCCGACGCCAGAATTAGGCGGGGTGTGACAGATGGTATCAGAGCATGGTCTTAGGTCTCGTAGGTTATGAGTCCGTTTAGCTTCCGCGTTGACGATCTTTGATTCCCTTGTTGATTCGTACTTCTTAAAGTAGAGGGTCTAGCATACGTGTTAGATGTGTTTCTTGGAGAGGTGAAGTTTTGAGTTAAAGACGTTGTAGGCATCGAGTTTAGAATTAGTAAGCTTGATGTGGGGATCCATAGAATGGATTTTGGTGACGATAATTATTTTGGAGATTTTAGTACAGATGTTAGGTATCGTATGTATCGATTTTTGATGTTGAGATTTAATTTGAGGAAGTTAGAATTTTGATGACTTTCGGATATAGGATCGAGTGGGGGATTTTGAGAGCATGTGGTACGCCATTATTTTCATAGTTATGTGTATGTATATAGGCAATATATATTATTTTGTTGCTCGTGGGGTAGGTGCGCATATAATTGGGTGTATGGGCGCCCAACTATGACATTTTACGGGTAGGCATATGTGAGCCTCACTTTTTTACGAGATTTAAGTGTCTATGTGTATGCTTCGTCTAATTTCGAGGACGAAATTCTTTGCTAGTGGGGAAGTATGTATCACCCCGTGTTTTTGTTAACTGTTTTTATTAATTAATTAGAATTTTCGAGAAAAATAAAATTTTGAATTTAATAATTTTTATTGGCTAAATATGTTGGTTATGATTTTAGAAGAATAAAACTTCAAGCGGACATAAAATCAGAGTTAAAATGGATTTTATATTGATTTTACAATTTTTGTCCCTTATAAATTTTTTGGGTGAACTGCCAGATTTTAGGCTTGATCGATCGATTGATTCCTTGGGATAGATCGATCGAACCTCCCCGAAAACGTGAGCAGTAAGCTTTTTTTAGTATTTGTGTAGGATTAGGACTCCTAATCACTATATAACCTTGTTAATCCGTAGGAGGACTTCTCATAATCACTTTTTCTCCAGTTTTTCACCAGAGAACACTTCCAAAAAATTTTCCTCTCACCCATAATCATCAACCTTCTCATTATCAAGCTTTTTGTCACAAGTTTTGGGAGGCTTAATTTAATCAAGTTGGTTCAAGAACACTCTTTCGCTAATTTTTCGCAAGGAATCCAGATTTCTAATTAGATTTTCAACACGATCCTTACAGGCATGAATACTCTATTCTTTTTCTTTAGTATTATGCCTTTTAAGTGTCGCCTAAACACTTAATTACATATTTTCTTAAAAATAATTAGTAACTTAATTAGAAAAAGTGAATACTAATTATGGGGCTGTTTTTATAAAATCTTTTAATCTGAATAATATTCATAACCATTTGGGTACGTAGGATTCATGAGTGATTTTGGGTTTTATTGGTGTAGGTTGCATGTAGAAAAAAACCCTAGCTTTAAAATAATTGACTTTTGGGTGCTATAACTCATGTAATACATGTAGAGATAATAAAATTTGGTTTTTGATGTATATATGATGAAAAGTTGGTATATTTAATTTAAAATAATTAAATGAGATTATTTGGGCATTGTTGACGTTGTGATAATTTAATTAAAGGTTTAATTGAATTGGACTATCATCCATAGTTTGGAACATTGATTTATTATGCATATTTGTGTGACTTTTTGGTATTTTTATATTGCCTTTGTGACGATGGGTTGTTGGGTAATTTTGCTCTCCCTATACTTTTGGATGCCTTGTAGGTATGGGACTAGCGGGTAGCCCTTTTATGATTTACGCCTTCTAGGTATGAGACTTGTGAGGGTAGACTATTGCGTTTTTATCATTTTGAGAATGGACTAATTTTTATTACTTTATCGTCGTTACGGTAGTCTAAGCACGAGACTAAGTTAAGATTTATGTTAGAAAATCCTCCTATACATAGGTTAGGACGTATTGATAACTTGGGGACCCTTAGGTATGGGACTAAGGGGTATTTTGAGGATCTCACATCGATTAAAAGGGTGGGGCGATTATAAATTGAGAAATTGAGAATTATTGCGTAAGATAAAAACGGGTATTAAAATTTGTGGCGACACACTGTCGGGACCGTCAGTTTAAACGGGCCAGAGGATGATTTATATCGTGTCGTGTGTGAAACCTTGTCATGTGACGGGGCCGACGGTTTAAACGGGTCAGAGGGCGATTGACAAGGGGAAGTGTGACACTTTAATAAAAAGTGAGAACTATAATAAAAGCTGGTTAATTAATTAAATTAACATCGTGGGACTTGGGAATTTAAAATCATATTGGTGTGCCTTTATAAATGGGATTTTTACGGGTAGTTAGTGGTTTATAATTATCGCGTTTAAATTAGTCCATTTAATTTAGAATATTCTATTGTGATATTTATTGCGTATAATGCTATTGTCTGGATTCAAGGATCCTATTTGAGGGGAGTAGTGTGTATTCTTGCTCGGGGCTTTGGCTCTGGCCCATTCATTGACTAATCTATTTCAGGATTAGAATTGGAGAAGCTGCATAAGATTTTTGGAGATTATCATTTGGAGGTGCTGCTGGAGCGAATTTGCTTTGTTGTTTTGTTTTAGCTTAGACTTTCCTTTCAGTCGTATTTCAATATGAGACTCAGTTTAGAGAGTTATTGGTCCATTTGGTTCCAAAGTTGTTTATGGGATTTATTTCATTTATTCGGAGTTGGATTTTTATTCAAATTTTTAATTAATCATTATTGGAGAATGGATTACTGGAGTTAACATGTGATGGATATTTTATCGCTTAATTGTTTATGAACTTTTGAGTTTGATTCAATTATGTATTTTATGGACTGGTTTATTTATGTCTCATATCTTTCTCATGATAAGAATGGTGTTTATGTACTCACGCCCGGCATAGTTTTGGTGGCGGCCGACGCCAGAATTAGGCGGGGTGTGATAGGGAGCTCCTCGCCTATGATAATTTTCTTTTAGCTTTAGGACATTTGGGGGGGGAGGATCCCTTTTTGGGGCCCTCCTCGCCCATTGTTCATTTACGTTGTTCTTGAGGAACTTGGGGTGAGGAGACCTTCCCAGGGCCCTCCTCGCCCAAGATCTAACTCTGCGAGCTTTGAGGATCTTGGGGTGAGGAGCCCTTCTTGGGGACCTCCTCTCCCAAGCTCTTGAGAAATCTAGTGTGTAACCCTCTACGTTAGTCCCATCGTACAAATATCTGCATGTCGGTTATACCAAAGGTTTTTGTACATAATGATTCATTTGTGTCTTGGAATACGAAACATCACCATTGCATTAATTAGTCCTATCACTTCAACCTACTCTTAGGGTCTCGAGGTTGCATGTCTCTCTCGGGGAACACTCATCTCATCATTGAAAAATATTCAGTCCCCTTTTTAATTGGCAGTCTGCGCATGTCATAATAGGTATAAAAAGGACCTTTTTAACTCTCCTTTTTTTACCTTGTCATTTGTTTTCAAACTCAAGTTCTTTAGAGAGGGAGAGGGAGAGAGAGAGGGAGAGAGAGAGAGAGAGAGAGAGAGAGAGAGAGAGAGAGAGAGAGAGAGGAGATTAAACTCCATAGCCATTTTTGTGTTTTTCCTTCCTTTACTCACTCAAATGGCTTTTTCCTCTTCTCAAAACCCCACTCCACCTCCACTACTAGCAAGGTATTGGTGGGCACAGTGCCCATTTCTGTCACCATTTCAACCGTCTTGGCAACAAAAGCCACCATCATGACGTCGAAGATTGTGTGCCATGCGCCTGAAGCTTTTCAATCTTCGTCTGTTGAGGTACCCCCTTTGGTAGTCTCCTCGTCTGTTGGTATGTTAGCAACTAAGGCTTCCTCTCCCATGGGGGTTTCTGCAACAACTGGGGCTTCCTCGCCCGTGGGGGTTTCTGCGAGGAGGGGTTCCTTGTCTGCCAAAGTCACAAGGGATCCTAACCACTGGGACCTCCTCTCCTACTAGGATGTCTGCAACCACTGAGGCCTCCTCATCCATGGGAATCCTAGCCACCAGGACCACTTCATCCTCCTCACCTATTGTTTATTACAAGTCTCAAAGGGAATATCTTGCTACTCATCAACATGGATTTTGGGCTTTATCATATGGTGCCCTATTTTGACGAGGAGGACACTTTTATGACTTCTCTTGCAAATTTTGAGCAGGAGTTTGTGGCCAAGATCAACGAGCGACCCCAAGTGGGTCTAGGTGATTCCTCTGACCTTCACATTGTTCTTTTTAATTCAATACTTAGGGTGCGAGTAGACATGGGTGATTTCCTCCATTCCAATATAGAGGTTAAGGCATGTAGGGGTGCCATAGAATAATGGGGTCTTTAGGTGGATCATATCTTGTCCACCCCCTCACATAGAGTTGTTATTGAGATCCTTGGTCTTCTCACCACTATTAATAGTCATAAAGATTGCTCAATTGCCAAACAATAGTGAGCGTTTACTTTGTTGACATCTCGTTGGAGCAAGGATTCTCACACCTTTCTTACATGTTAGGGTGAGTTTACTATTACTTTAGAAGATATTTGTGAGTTACTCGCTCTGTCCTACTTAGGCAGTCATATCATTACTGATGGCTTTAAGGATGCGGTTGATGAGAAAATGGTGGGCGAGCTCCACTACACTTTGGGTAAGTGCTTGAAGTATGTAGCTATCAATTTTTCTAGGACCACCAAACACTTTCACTAAATGGCAGTGGTACTGGGTTAGGATTTTGAGCAGCTTCCCAAGGGGAGAGATCGAGTAGGTCCTTAAAGAGTCAGGAAGGCCCAAAAATTAACTCCCCCCAAACTTGGTAGCATTTTTTGTCACTTTTATGAGTAAATTTCTTCTCCCTGTGAGGCCAAATAACTCTCCTCCTGAGCTTTTGTTTAAGGTTTCTGTAAGGCTTGCTCGAGGGAGGGCAGTCCCCCTCACAACTTTGACTCTGGGGTCTTTGTATACTTGGTTAGATGGGGCTTATGTTGAGGTTGAGCGCTCTTGTAGTCTTTAGGATGCTATCAATTTTTCCAACACTTTTATCATTGTGTCATTCTTGTTTGAGAGATTTCCTAACCATTCCCCAGAGGCGAGGTTTTGCCATAGCAGAGATGCTCATGCTGAAGATGGCACAAGAAGACTCCTAAGACTTATCTAGTACCTTTGATAGACAACATCATTGAATTTTCTTCCAGACCCTACTACAAGACTGTTGGAGGTATTTTTTCTTGGCATTCCTTCTCAGCTACTGGGGGCACTTTCTATTGCCCAGTTGATGTGCAGTCTGTTCCTACCTACCCCATATTTCTATGGTCATTATGCTTCTTCCTTGTACTTTTCCTTACCTCACTAGCTTGGTTCAAGGTGTGGAGTTCTACCATTAGGAGAGAGTGAGGATGAAGTTTGGTTATGACTAGGGGGTTCATACCCCTGTTTATCTTCCGAGCACCTCCCCTTCCGAGCTATACCTTAAGGTTTTTCCCAACTTTATAGTTGAGGGGATGGTCGATATGGTTGTTCATCTGGGTAATTTATTTATACCTTCACGAGATTACCTTCCCTCATTCACTCGCTCATCGTTGACCCAATGGTAGAAGCATGATCTGTTGATCCAGAATTATGTAAGGGATGTCCCTCATGAGACTATTTATACAAAGATTCCTAAAAATGATAGGTATTTGGGTAAGAGGGCCCAAAGGTCAGCGTGGCACCGGAGTACCATCCCTAAAACTCCTCTCGAGCATCTCATTCCAATATTGGTGAGGCGTATGTTCGATGAGTCTATTTATTCCAAGAAACCTGAGCCTCAACCTACTAGGCCCAAGTTGAGGGGTCAGTCAAGAACTGCTGTTGCATCAAAGAGGAAGCATCCCCACATGGATGTTTATTGTTTCATACCAGCTACCATTACCCCCACAACCACTATTATTTCCACTATTACCACTATTGCTCCTACTCTCCCCCTTGCCAGTAAGAACCAGGGCAAGTAGGAAGAATAATAATGTAACAACCTGTCCTTTTGGAGACAATTAAATCCCATAATTGAGTATAAATTGGAATTTGGAGAAATTATCATGAATAGTGATTTTTGGGATTTTCGAGGATTAGATGATTATCGATGGGTGATATGTTTACTTTTGGGATTAAGTAAATGAATTGGAGTATTTTTTTAATATGTCACCGTTGGGTAAAGCGACAGAAGAAAATATTTTAATGGGAATACCGCATTTAATTATTTTGGGTTAAAATAATGATTTGTGATCAAGTATCTCAGATGGAAATTTTGATTGCGTCGTGAGTCTCGAAATGTCCGAGATAGTCAGAAAAGAGTGTCCGATTATCGAAATTGAGTTTTGGGGAATTTTAGAGTTAAAAGGGCTCGTAATTGAGTAAACGAGTCATTTTTGGATTTTAAGGGGTTAAACCCTTTTTCTTTCTTTATAAAGAGGGAGAGAAGGAGAAAAGATAAAGAGAAGAAAGAAAAGAAAGAGAAGAGAGAGAATAAGGAAGAAAGAGGAGAGAAATGGAGATCTCGGGCCAAACTCCACCGGATTCGACTCGAGATCGTTGAATTATATCCACGAGGCAAGTGTTTACTTGCTTTATTTACTTTTTGCATAAATCTCATACCGTAGTTTGGTATTAATAAACCCTAAAGATTTTGGGTTGGGTTTTCGTGGATAAAACGGGTTTTCGGGAGTTAAAACGAATAAACCCCTATAATTTCATAATTGGAGAAACTTAGAAATTAATCGCAATAAATTGGTGGTTTATGGTTCTAGGATGTTTAGAACTCTTAGTATATGTGTATTTGTAGTTGGTTGAGGTTGTAGGACGTTGGGTGAGGCGACAAAAGCTTGGGAGAAGCTTTAATGGCCGAAACCGTCTCGGAGAAGATGATAAATAGTGACCTGCATCTTTTCAAATCGATTCTTCCGTGATGAGAATCGATTTGGCTCCTAGTCAAAAAAAATTGTAGATCTTTTCGATGCGATCGCGAGGGCATCGACCGCGTATTTTTCTGATTTTTTTTGTATTTATAGTGATTTTTCTACGAAAAGCTGTCCGAGATCGAAATCGTTAGTTAGAAATTAAGGATAGAATTTATTGGAGATAAATATTAGGGGTTCTCAAATGGAGTGTTAGGATCTCTAAAGAACTTGAGGAGATATGAAAACTTTGGGTTTGTAGGAATAAATCTAAGTTATGATTTAAATGGAGATTGGGTTGAGTTTTGGGTATTTTGGAGATTGAAAAATTGCCCAAATAGTGCTCCTTGAACAGGCCGAATCGATTCGCCTAAGGGGATCTGTAAAGCTGTATCGGGCCGAATCGATTCAGATTTAAATTGAATCGATTCTCCATTAGGGACCTTCTTGCAGAACACTTTCCGAATCGATTCGAATTGGGGGCCGAATCGATTCGCCCACCCGAATCGATTCGCAAATGGGGCGAATCGATTCGCTTTGGTCAGAATTGCTAGTTTCTTCCCTTAAAAGTATGGGGAGTTAAAATAAAATTTGGGATTTTTAGGGAGAATCCTAGTTATGATATTGGGGTTCCTAAGTGAGGGTTTTGAGGGTAAATAAACCTTTAGATGAAAGAGAATGCCTTGGATTGGTGTAGGGCATAACCCGGGGAACGAACATAGTTTAAGTTCGGGAAAGAATACTCCCTGGAATATTTCAGTGGGCATTTAGGCCTATATAATTATGCGTATATAAAGCATAGCTATATTGATTATTGTTGGGCAAATCCTATGAGGTGATTAGGATGAAATTGAGAATACAGATATATATTCGATTAGTGTAAAGTGGTATAATTGGAGATATCCAATAAATCCGTAGAGGGGGTTGATGTATTTATTACTTATGAAAGTGAGGAAATACTTTGGGTTTAGTATCATGCGTATATGAATGCATGATTGTGATTCTTTGAGAGAATCTTTGGGATTATTAGTCATCGTTAGATGTGACTGGCAAATATGGCCATTTCTATATATTCGAGGACGAATATATGGTATATGTATATACTATGTGATTCAAGTATATATATGGTATGATGTAAATGAATTTTGAAAATGTAAAAATGAATGTTTTCAAAATGGAAAGATAAATGATTTTTCATAAATAATAATTTATGGATATACACCTCTCTAAATCGCTATCATAAGGGAAGTTGCGTGCGTATGATGAAGCCCCCTGAGTAATGAATGCAGGGTGGATATAGTCTTATAGGCTATATGAGCGATTATATATTTTCTGCGCTGGTTAGGTGATTCTGAGTGTGGTCATGACTATCCCACAGGCATATGTCCGCTTCCCCACGATTTGTTAGGTTCCCAAGTTGTCTTCTTTGATAGGCCCTGAAAGATGATAGCCATATAGGGGCGCGTCCAGTGGGGAAGCCCGAAGGGACGGTCTTAGATATGTTAAAGAAATTTGTGATAATAAATTGGCTTTAAATACATTTCCCGAATATAATAAGGGAAATGGGATAAACAGTTTGACTTCGGATACATTTCCCGGATGGAAGAAGGGAAATGGAAGCATGTGATATGAAAAAGCATTTTTATGATAATAAAAATGGATTTTAAATACATTTTCTGGATGGAAGAAGGGAAATGGGACATTATAAAATGGAAAAGAATTTTTATGATAATAAAACTGGCTTTTAAAAAGGTAAATGATTTATTAAAACAATTCATGATAATGAATTGGCTTTTAAACACATTTCATGGATATAAGAAATGAAATAGAAAGTTTTGAGATAAAAATGAAAATTATTGATAAATACTTTGTATATGAAACCTCAGTCCGGGAGATATTATCCGGATGTATATCGTAAGATGTATATAAAAATAAAAATATTATGGATGTTAATACATAAGTATGTATTTATACTTTAGTTTTGTGCTACGGGCCTAATGGATCTCTACCATTAACCCTTCCAAGTAGTAGTGTATCGGGGGGGTTCGTTATTTGGATTTTGCTTTGCGAGACACTCCACGCACGAACTTAGCGCAGTGTTGAGAATGGAGAGAAGTTTAGCCCTTAGTGCTCGGGTTATAGAGGTTTCTATTAGATGGGTGAATTAGATTAGTTAGGTAGGGTAGCTTAACTAGAGAGTTAAGTGTGTTAGGTGTGCACTATTATAAGAGAGGTGAGGGGTATCTCATGGGAGTGCGATACCAAACTTAAATATGAGATAAAACCTTTTTCTAAAAATAAGGCATTTATGCACTTGCTAAATATTTTTCAAACTCGGGCTCTGACCCGTTTATCTACTTTTCCTTTCTTGTTATAATTTATATAATAAAGTAGAAAACTTATGTATGTCATAAGTTTAATAGATGATGTCATTCATATGAATTTGTTTTGTACTTCCAACTTTACCCCCTCAAATATTTTGTTTTTCCACTTTTGTTACTTTTCAAATTTACTCTTTAATTTAAAATTAGGGCTATTTTGGTAAACCCTTTAAAAACTATCGCCTGCCATTTGGGTACCGCGCTAAGAAAGGGATGGAGAGTTAGATGTAAGCCACCAAGGAAAAAAGCAACACTTTGAAAACCCCACAGGATATCTTTTATGATTTTTTTTATGCACAAAATACTATTAAAGACTGCAAATGCCACATATTCTTTCAGAGGAACAGTCTGAAAGTTGAAAGTTTACAGTCTGCAAACCTTTTGAAAGTTGAAACTTTTTGAAAAATTTCCGTAGTCTCTCTCCTTTTATTTTTCGTTAAATCCCGCCTATAGGACCCAGCCATTAAACATGTCAAAGAGCTTCTTTATATCACACTCAAGATGGGTTATTTCCATTATCGGAGATGATTTAATGGGCCGCTACACGTAGCCAAGCTCATTCACCTCCGACGACGATCACGACGGAGTCTCCCTCTCTTTAAAAGAGCTTCCCCAATGGTAACAGTCCATCTCAGAATCATGGTCCAACAACGAATTCGTGTTGAACAAAGGAAAAGTAGGTCAAATATTACTGTTTAAGAAGATATCATCACTTGGAATCAACGATTAATTCTTGTTTCCAAACGAGAAAGAGAAGTCAGAACCGTTGAGTGTCTTCCTCATCTTTCAAATTGAAGCCTCCATCGTCATCAACTTCAAAATGGGTTTCCAACTTGCATTATATTTCAACAAATTTGTGTTTCAATTTCAATGGATCTTTTAGTTCATATTTTAGTTTCTCATGTTCACAGATCTAGCCGATTTAATGTTTAGTTTTCCAGATCTAACCAATTTAGAACATATTTATGATTTTTGCAGGTCTCTACAGCTCTGCCTCACATTATCACGTCATAATCGGTGTTGATTCCACCTGCCCCTGATCTGAGCTAAGTGTCCTGCGAAAACTAGCCAGAATGAAGGCAAATTTCTCTCATATATGTTTTGTTTTATCACCTCCTAATCAGTGTTCTCTCATATATGTTTTTTTTTCTCTACATCAAGTATAATGCTTTGTTCATTAAACACTCTTTGTATGTATACCAACACGGTGATGTAAGTACATTAATACTAAAGTTGTATTTGAAGATCAAGTAGCTTAGAGTGAAGATGCATGATGTGGGTGACGAAAGGGAAAGATGAAGCACCCTTACGGTATCGTGTGGTAGATTTGTTCTCCTGTTTAGAAGCCTGCTAATGTGGAAGCTTGAGAATGACTGGATAATTTTTTTGTTTTCATTCTCCTATTTTTTTGTCCGTGTTCGCTCGCAGTTTCTGTGTATAAAGTGAATAGGTATGTCTGACATTCATAAAAAAAATTATTTGATTTTCATTGACATTTCAAAACCGAAAAATAAGAGTGGATCTAATGGATATTGCTGAAACACCCAACATAGGTCACTATAATTTTTAAGAGATTCCAACCTCCAAAAATCCAAGTAGTGTTCGTATTTTTGTTAGTCTTTTGAAAATGTAATGTTATTTATTTTATTCCATGAAAAGAGAGTGCTTGGGAACTAATGCCAGGAAACTCCATTATTGTGCTATGAAGTTTATGATGAACATTGTTATTTTTTGTAAGGTTTGCTCCTCTCATTTCTGTACTGACTCACTTTTTTATTGAGAAGTCATCAACAAGTTATTTTTTTTTTTAATTTTCCTCGTTTCCATGTGGGTTTCTTTACCTCTTTTTCACTTACAACTATTGAGACTCAATGACATGAAGAATTATTTTTGCTTCACCATTGTAGATTTTGGGAAATGGTTATTTATTGTGATATTTTGTGTATTTTGTACAGTGATATGGTATTACTGAACACAATAATTTTTAATTTTTTTGTATCTATGTTTTACAATTTTTGATTTGGATTCAGTATGTTTGGATCATATATGTTTATAATATGACTATCACCTTGGTTATCGTGAGATTTTCTATTTCACCTTGGTTATCACAGTTTCTTTGGTTGTACTTATTTATCGCAGTTTCTAAGCTATATTCTTATTCTTAAACCACTTGGTACAGATTACTACTCCATTGACGAAAGAAGAGTTCATGTTCCTTCACCATAGTCTAAGGTTAGCCACATGAGGGGTTAATTGAGTTTATAGACTGTGTTTTCTCTTTTCTTTGTTTAACATCTCTTTTTTTCATTTCTTTAACACCTTATTCCTGATTGAAGTGGCTGGGTAGAAACAAGGTTGTTTTGGACGATGTGAATTAGGTAATTGTTATCCCACTCAGCAAGAGGAGTGCGAAGTTTGCAAGTTTAAATCAAGTTTAAGTGGCTGGCTAGAAACAAGGTTCAAAGATAATTTTATTTTGATTTGGTTTATTCTGAACATTGTTTCATATGCACTTAATTTTATTCATTATAAGTAATTTTATTATCTTTTTTTTATTTGTATACCAAATCTGATCGGATCAAACTCCATCCTCCATTTTTGTACAACAGTGATGTCAAGCGTGTATAATTGCTGTAAAGCCCAAGGATATCATGTACAATTGACATTCCCAATGACTTTAAGTTCAAATGGGATATGTTAATTTCCGCTTGCACAAGGTACCTATAGCCGCAAGGTTCTGTGACATGGTAATTTGAAATAATAGAGGACTTAAAAGAAGGCAATCTTATATTCAAAGTGGAAGTACTTCTCATCTTTATATATGTTATGTACACTGTGTAATTATGTATGTGGGTATGTCTTCCACGTACATAATTATATTTTTATCCTTTACAGATGTGTTTATCCCACATACATAATTATACTTTTATCCCACATACATAATTATGAAAGTTCATAAGTTACCAAGTCATTCTAAGTATGAAGTTGCACACTCTCTTTTTCATGCTATTGTGTTCTTTATTTGAGATGCTAATTTTTTTTCATAGCTTGGGTTGAAAAGAGTTTATATAGAATATTGTTAAATAGGTGACATACAGGTTACTATTTATTTTGTTATTTAAGGGATTTTTATAAACATGTGGATAGTTTTATAAACAAAGGAAATTATATCCAATTTTATTTAAGTTGTTTTATTTTGCATCGCATGGGGTTTACATTGAATACTGTTAAATAGGTGATGTAGTTTATACAAGGTTTATGATAGCCTATTTATTTTGTTGTTGAAATTAAATCGGATCGATCATTATTTTGTTGTGATTATGTTAGCTTTTTCGAATATCGTTGTGCCTTCAGGCACGGGCATACCCTTGTATATATATATATATATATAGGTGTCCAGACACAGGGATGCCTGGATGACACTTCCTTTGAGTCAGACGTCTGCTGCAGCAGCTGTGGATGCGTGCAGGTTCTCGATAGACGTTTCTATTCTTGTACTCTAGATAGGAGGTACTATATAAACATTCGGGCCAATGGACCAATTGCATTTATTTATTCTTTTAGTACGGCATTCGATTTGGTTGTATCATATTTGAACCGAGTGTTCGGTTATTTTATTTCATTTCAGTTTCATTTACGTAGACTGTGTGGATGTTTTAATTTAGTAGTGTTAAAAAGAGTAGTTAAGTAAAATTTTTGACGCCAGCCTAATAGGTTATTAGTAATTAAATGGATTTTGGACAGTGATGCTAAGAATGATCTATATGAGACTCCTGTTTCAATTTAATATAGGAGTGATCGCCTGGTATTTTATTAGGCGGGTTTGTCACAAATAATAAGAAGAAGACTAGTACTAGGACCTCTGATGCTTCTCCTGCACCAGATCAGGGGTCTGACACTGATGACCTTGGAGTATAGGAGACGTATAGGACTATGAGAGAGAAATGCAATGAGGCCCTTGGGTGCTCTACTGAGGGACTTTCTAGTACTTCAATTCCCATAAGTGAAAGTACTATAACTCATTCCCTTTTACTTTGCAAAGTTTACTTTCGAGGGGTCTCAGTTGTTGGTTCCCCTTCTCTATCATTTGAAGAGTAACTAGTTGATTATAGAAGCACTTCCTCCTATGATGATGACGGTTCTTCTTCGAATGAGACGAGAGTCACTGAACCTTATAATGATCATCACTTTGATGCTTCTTCTTTGTTACCAATTTCAGAGGAGTCTTCTACTGAGGGCGCCTTGATAGGATCCCCTTCTGCCTCCAGTCCTACTACTGGACATTTGCCGTACGGGCAGACCGTCCACACTATCGCTATAAGTCTTTTTCTTAACTTCTCTGTTACTATTTTACTCTCTATTTTCATATACATAATTCAGATATGACTTGTCTCTCTCTTTGCGGTATTTATAGGGTATCTCTGTCACAACGAGTGATCTGGGGCCTTCAACTCCTTCCCGAGGGCCTTTTACTAAGGCTAGGAATTCCATGTTGGCATTATCTTTGGGCCTATCAAAGGAGGTTTATCACTTCCATCTACCCATTCATTACTTCCTTTATTTTATTATTTTATTATTTTATTATTTATTTATTATTTACTAATATTTTCTCTGCTCTTTTTAACTTTAGCAGCTCTCTACTGTGTTCCCGACGTCGGCGAGGACTTCTTCTATGTCTTCTTCTTTGGTTCAGGTTAGCATTAGCTTCCCTGAGTCTTTTATCTTTTACTTGTCATATTTTGAAATATATCTTTTGAAGTCAACTTGTCTTTTGTATGTAGGTGATTGTTTCTCTTAGACTCCTTTCCTCACCTCCTCGTTCCTCTGTGGTGAGAGGTTTCTCTCCCCGACTACCTGAGGTACTCTTAACTTGTCATCTTCATTGACTCTGTCTATTTCAACACATTCTCTATACCCATGGCTATATTATCTATGTTTGCTTATTTATATAGGGACCCTCTACGAGCGACCCTTTTTCATTGAGGGAGCCACTCCATCCCCAAGAGGCACTGCTCCTGCTATATTGCCACCTAGGCTTCACATCCTGCCTATACCATCTGGGCCCATTTTCACCATTACGTCTAGCGAACCTATAATATAGGTTAGCTCCACCTCTCAAGTATTGCTTATTCCTATACGAATCCATTTTTTTTCTTTATTTATGTTTAGTTTCCTCAAGGTTTTTGCTATAACCAGGTCGTTACACTCGACGCTACTGTCCCACCATCCATCTTCCCTCCTTCCTCTTTAGAGGGGCTTCAGGTGAACCTATATTGAGTCTTTTATTGTATTAAATTTATGCTCTTGAACCATTGGGATTTCATTTTCATATTATGTTTTCTTTTCATTTTATTTTATATCCCAGTTGGTTGGTGACACCACCCCCACCTATTTCTTCGGCCCCCCTTTAGTAGTTCTTTCTACTTCTGGGGAAGCCCCCGAGGTTGCACCTTCTTTAGCCAACTTATATGGAGCCCACTTGTCTAAGGAGCTTGTCACTAGTTCCACGGGACCAGTCTCAGCGGTATGCTCAATCTTTACAAACTCTACTTGCTATCTTGATTACACATTTGTGCATGCTACACTTTTTTTTCAACATAACTATAGATGTGGTCCCTTTACTTGCGGGATTTACATTTGAACTCCCAGGTGAGTAGACCACCTATTTCTATGCTTGAGGAGACTTTGGTCACCCCTCCGATTAGTACCACTCTTGCTCCGACCGCTGAGGAGTCTCTGACAGGGATATTAATGGAGAGCTACCATGTAAATACTTAATCTAATTGGATCTTTGAGCTTACGTTCTCTATGTAAATACTTGCTAGCATTTACATGTTTCCCTGTTTTCAGGTTAGCGCAAATATTGTTCCTTTGGTTGTGGAACAACCAGGGGAAGCTACCATGGGTCTGGTTTTATACTGCCATACCTTACTCTGTCTTTATTCCCCTTTTCTTCTTGATTTTACTATACAAGTGGGATCACCTTCAGATTCCTATTTCCTTATTTTCAGGTCAGCGAGGCATCCATACCTAGTCCTCTGGAACGTACTATGAGTATTATACTGAACTCTCCCATGTATTAAATGGTCATACCTGAGTTCTTTTTGTCTGTTTAAGTTAGCACCTTTCTCTTATTTTTATTTTTGGGAAAAGAAGATACTAACATTTGCCTATTGTCTGTTAGGTTGGTACTCAAGGCTATATGGTGCCCCGTCGCTTTGGTGACAGCATATTGACACCCCTAGTCTTTGGGGTAGGCCTTCAATGACCTTTGTTTTGATTCGAATGTGAATGACCACCTCCTACTACTTTTCTTCTCTATGACTTAATCCTTGTTACTTTTTATTATGCAGAATCCAGTTGATGAGCCCGATGAGGCCATTAGGGAGGCTGACCAGAGTTCTGAGGCGACTGGTGATGCTAGCTTCGACGAGGATTCTTCTATTCATCTCTCAGAGCTCGAGTCGCACAACATATGCTACGATGACATAGATGTGGAAGCTCTTGGTGTTTTCATGAGTGAACTATGGCGTTCAAAGTTACCCTCCCAATTCCATACTCGGGAATGGGAAGTGTTGGATCTTCTTCTGGAACACCATCTTGAGACTTTCACCTCCCAGACCATCCTTTATATTTATAGACTTACAGTCTTCAATTTGAAGGCCTTAGCTAGCCATCTTCATAAGTTCCTGTCTACACCTCCCACTGATACGACTACTTGGAGGGCTTTGCTATTTTTCCAAGCTCTTCATAATCTTCATCATTTTTTTCATTTGTAGTTGGATTGGCTTGAAGCTTTAGTTCATCATTTTCTCATAACCACCTTTAAGAAGATGTTGAAGCTTCATACTTCCCAAAAAACTAGGGAGCAGCAGCGTCAAGCTGAGGTTGCTCGAATTCGGACTCCGATTCAGTTTCTATAGGCTAAGATGACCAAGCTGGAGGCTGGTGCTGCTGAGGACGAGAATCGGATAGCCAGGTTAGAGAAGCAACTTGTTGAGGAGGCTGGTCGTACTTACACAGACTTGCGCTCCCACCAGAATATATTTTTCATGTTATCTAGTGGATAGATAGTTTGCTTGTTTAGGCTAATTTTTGTATACTTTTTCATATGGAAAGAACTTCATCGTTATTAATGAAAAAGTACTCTACTTATTTCCATCACCTTGCTCATTTACTTCTATCTCAACCTTGTTATCTTCTTACTATGGCCTGTGCTACTATTTCCTCTAACTGTGTGGTAATCACTATTTTCATGAGCGAGCAATATTTTTATAACTGTCCCCTCCAATTGTGGAGTACTTGTATTTTATTTGGGAAAGTAACATTTGTTAGAACTATCACCTCTGACTGTGGGGTACTTGCATTTTATCTGGGCAAGTAACATTTTTAGAAATATCCCCTCTAACTGTGGGGTTCTTTCATTTTATCTGACAAGTAACATTTTTATAACTGTCCCACTAACTGTGGGGTACTTGCATTTTATCTGGGCAAGTAACATTTTTAGAACCGTCCCCTCTAACTGTGGGGTACTTGCATTTTATCTAGCAAAGTAACATTTTTTTAACTGTCCCCTCTAACTGTGGGGTACTTGCATTATATATAGGAAAGTAATATTTTTAGAACTGTCCCCTCTAACTGTGGGGTACTTGCATATTATCTGGGCAAGTAATATTTTTTAAATATGTCCCCTTTAACTGTGGGGTACTTGCATATTATCTGAGCAAGTTATCATTTCTTAGGGAATAAGCTGGGAGATAAAAGGGTTAGCTCTTCTCCTTCCCTTAAATCCCCCCCCCCCCCCCCCTTTGAATAATTAGAGCATGGGAATGTAAGTCCCCTTTTCTCTATTGTTTATATGAGCTGGTGAAATAAGGCTTTTTCTTTGAGAGCAGAAGGTAAGGATTCCTCTAAAAAAATGTTTTCTATGCATTTTTTATTTTAATATCATGACTTGGAGGACATCCTCCTGCTGGTCTGGTGACGAAATTAAAATCATTTGTCTAATATGCTTGGAGAGACTTTGCTCAGTATGCTTTTCTATCATGATGGATGTACCCCTCCAAGTGTAGGGAGCAAAGTTCTCTATATCTGGGACTCTCCTTTAGTCTAGCAAAGAGAGTTAAAAATGTGTATATATATATATATATATATATATATATATATATATATATTGTTTATCTATCTTATTCCATAGGTAAAAAAATAAATGATATTTATCATGCAATGCTAAAAAAGAGTTTCTATTCATTTTAATTCATTGCCTGTATCATTTACAAGACCGTATTGCTCTTATCATTTTATAAAAATGAACTTGTCTAGAACTAGAGCAAGCTGTTCAAACCTTTCAACATAAATGATTTTTTTTTTTAACAATATTAAGCATAATACCTCTTCAGCCACTTGCAGTTGATGGACTGGAGGCAATCACTCTCTGGCTCTGAAATCTGGAAATAACCCGACTTGCCTACCCCTCTGAGGACAAAGGGACCTTCCCAGTTTGGTTTGAACTTTTTTGTCGACATGCTGTAGAGATGGTGAGTGGATGCTCGCAGGACTAAATCTCCCACCTAGAACTCCATAGGCTTGATCAAATTTTCGTTGGCTCAGGACAATTGCTGGCTGTAGACTTTGAATTTCTCCTTTGCCTTGTCTCTATGCTCATCCAGTGCCTTCATTTGCACATGCCTTGGGTCAGGGATGAGACCGTTTATTAGATCAACTCTGGCTGAGAGCACCACCAACTTCACTAGTAAAATAACTTCAGTTCTATATACTAGGGAGAATGGGGTGAACCTTGTCGGTTTTCTTTTTGAAGTACGATAAGCCCATAACACCATGGGAAACTTCTCATCCCATGACCCTGGCATGTCCTCCAATATTTTCTTTAAGATACTTATCAGTGTCTTATTGGTAGAATTTTCTTGGCCATTACCCTTAGGGTAGGATATGGTTGAGCTGTTGTGCATAATTTTGTACTTGTCTGTGAGGAGGGCCATCTCCTTGCATACGAACTGCTTCCCATTATCTGTTTGAATAACCTTAGGTATACAAAACCTTCATATGATATACTCTTTTATAAAATGGGTTACCACTTGGACAGTCACCCTCCTTAGAGGTATGACTTCTGCCCATTTGGTGTATAATTATGTAGCCCCAATGATGAAAGATTTGCCATGAGAAGCTGGGATGATATTTCCAACTAAGTCAAATTTCCATGTGTGGAAGGGATAGGGAGCTACGAGGCTTTGCAAGCTGACGAAATGAGCATGTACCATGTTTCCATGAACTTAGCAGGCCTTGCACTTCTTCACATAGCCAATGGAGTCACCCTTCATGGTTGGCCAATCGTACCCCAACGTCATCAGCTGGTCATACAATTTAGCACCCCCCATATGGTCTTATGAGATCCTTTAAGAACCCTCTCTATGTCCTCTTTAGCTATGCACCTCAGCGCCTTCTCATTGTACCCTTTTTTGTAAAGCTCTCCTTCCACCAAGTAAAAGCGGGCTATCCTTTTTCGTAGATAAATTTCATCCGCCCTCTCTAAGAGTAATTCTCCATCTCTCAGATCTGCTATATATGGATTTCTCCAATCTTTGAAGGCTTCCACAAAGTTGTCTTTCGCTGGTTGGTCAAAATTGGCTTGGCATTTTAGGCAACTTTGTTACAGGGGGAAACTTCTGTGCTTATAGTGGGCCAATAGTATCCACCCCGCTGCAACTGTTGATAGAGAGTAATATCAGTGTCTCCACAATGCTTTTGGTTCATTTATGCCAATCTTTCCTCAGCTTCTTGCTTTCCGACACACCTTGCCAGACCCCCCTGGGACTCCTGAAATAAAATGTTCCCTATAGCATGTGATAGTTAGCTAACTCCAACATCTTCATTGCCCCTTCTCTGGTTTCGAGCTGCTTCACCACTAGGTGCCTCAAATATTCTGGCTCGTTTCTTGGGAACAAGGATGTTACTGTAGTGGGCACTGTTCTTCATCATACTATGATTGTTTCTTTCGACTCGTCCAAGTATAAATTTTGTGCTATCATGGCTAGTACGTCAGGATGTCTGTTCATTGTTCTTGCATGTCTCTCTATAGTTACTTCCAAGAATTGTCCCAACAATCTCTGAATGATGTACCTGTAGGGTGGTAAATTGACATGCTTGATGACAAACTCCAATTTAACCTGTTTTACTGCCAAGTTGGAGTCCCCTCGTATGCACAACACCCTAATCACTCTTTTGAGTGCCTTCAACATCCCCAAAATAAGGGCCTCATACTCAGCCTCAATGTTTCAGCATTTAAAATCTAACTTGAAGAAAAGAGTGATCTTATCCTTCTTATTTGACAATATAATACCAGCACCCAATGTTCCTTCAGCGTTGTATCCATCAAACTCCATGAACTATTTTTCCATTTCTTCCACCATGTAGTCTTGGAAGTTCTCTCCAGGTAGCTCCTCACTAGGTGGCTTGAAACTCCCACTTGCAAAATGATCAAGAAGATCTGCTACTGCTTGGATTTTAATGGCCTTGGTCACTATGCATTTCAAATCGTATTCTTATATGATAAAAAACCACCTTGTTTCTCATCCCACAAGTACCGTCCGTGCGAGGAGGTACTTAACGGGGTCACACTTAGTGATTACTGGAATTGTGAAAGATAGCAAATAGTGTCTCAACTTCTGGGCAATAAAAACTAAGGTCAGGTAATGCCTCTCTACATTAGTGTATCTGATATGCCCCAAGTGTGACCTCAGCTCGGAGGCACCAACCTCGGACGAGATCATGGCCGACACTGGACAAGCCTTGGGCATGCGACATCAGCACTCGCCCATAGCAAGGTCGGCCCAGGCCAACACTACCACCAACCTCTCTAAGGGACACTGCACGTATCATAAGGGTCAGTAGCACTCCAGTACACCTAGGAAGGGCAACCTCAGCCATACATAGGCCGAGCTCGCAAGAAGCCACCAGCAACCTCATTAAGATATTAGTCGATGCTTCAAACACACCAGCTCAACCTCGGCTCAACCTCAGGCCGACCTTGTCCATTGACTCGGCCAGGATTAAGTCGAGACCTACATGGTCACTTCGAACTGAACGAGCACCTGGACTTACCAACCTCGACCTCTCCCAGGCCGAGGTCATACACCAGGTGCGATAGCCGAGCATCTGCTGACATTTGGATAGGGGCATGTGGACACAAATCAGTTATAACAAGATTATTCCTCACACGTGGGGAGAATATTGCATCATCATTCTCTACATGTGACAGTGACAGATGGCTTTCCCATATTGGTGAGGCATTCACACACATGCACATTACATGCATGGGGGGTACATTACACCCCCTAGGTACTATATATAGAGGACATCCTCTACCTTGTAAAGGATCCAAGATATACAACCCTAGCTGAAACTCTGTCTAGATACACAGTAGAGAGAGAAAGTTTTGAGAGATTGTATCCATGGCCATCAGTGCCTTATTACAGTGAGGTTATTCACACACACAGTGGGCGTAGGCCAATTTAGGCTGAACCAGTTATATCCCGGTTCTCTCTCCTCTTATCCTCATCTCATTCTCCTACCTATTACGTAACTATGCTGCTATTGTTGTTCATAGATTGACCTTGAAAACACCTTACCTGGTGGTGCTAATCCCAGCATCATCATTTTGGCGCCGTCTGTGGGAAGAGAAAAGAAGTTATCTCTTCCTCTTCTTCAGCTTAACCTTACCAGAGACTCTGGTGGTGAACCAGACATTGCCCCTTGCGTGGATCTGCTTCACCATTGAAAGAGGTCCTTTGAGGTACTAAGCTCATCTACTAGTCAAGCTCTATAGTGTTAACATATGGCACCAGAATTACCACCGCCTCTTCTGCCACCTGGGGGTGGAGGGTCTAGTTCCAGTAAGGCGCCGCCCCAGTCCTAAATGGCGGATGTAGCTGCAACCTTAAGGTCTTTAGCTGCAACACAACAAGCTATGCAGGAGAAATTTGCACAGCTCAGCCAAACTATGATGAGGCCACCCGGAGTCTCACCGGATATGATCACTCCGGCGGCTATTCAACCTCATCCTGACACCAGGGGACCACCCCAGGCACCAATGAAGGACCAGCCTGCACCCCAGCGGAGAAGGGACATTGCTGCCCCTAGGCGCTTGCGCCTGGGGAGGTAAGGAAACCCTTACCCAGAGGACAAGTATGACGATCTATAGGCGGAAGAAGCCCCGGAAGAATGCTGGGAGCCGTATGAGGTGTCAAATAACACTGTACGACCTCTTCGACAAAGTCAAGGTTGTGTCGGTCAAAGAGATGAAGAGGCCCAACAAAGAGGGTCAGCCTTTGATAGGTTGAGCAGAGGGTCAGCCTTTGAGGGATTGGGCCCGGTGAATGACCTAAGACAGAGATTGTCGAGATCAAGGAGTGCAGCAGGCTCTCATAGAGGGAACAGGGCAGGGTCGGCCAGATTAAGGCCGACACTGGGAAAGAAGAGGCAGGGAACAGGAAGAGGTCAACAGCCGACGTGCCGCGGCAGGGGAACCCTCGATCCATCCCGTGGAGGTGGCTGGGGACAACCTCGGCCAGGTCGATGGCAGAAGCCCGTGGAATGACTCTATCCAGCGCCTTGAGGAGAAGATCGAAGACCTCATTAAAATCAAGGACCCATTACAAAGGGGTTACTCAGAGGGCTCTCCATTTGTGGCTAGGATAGTGGGCTTCCCAACCCCAGTTAAGTTCAAGCCTCCTACAGTGTCTCCCAAGTATGATGGCAGCACTAACCCTGTACATCATATCGAGATGTACCAGTCGGAAGCAGACATCTACTCGATACCCGATGAGATGAAGTGTAGGGCCTTCTCTGGGACCTTAACAGGGGCAGTGCACAGTTGGTTCACCTCCCTTCCGAAGAACTCAATTGAGAACTTCAAAGGCTTGGCTGAACTATTCATCCACAACTTCTGATTTGGGGTGAGACCTCAAAAGAAGACTACACACCTGCTGTATATCAAGCAGGCCAAGGATGAGAGCCTAAGAGACTACATAGCGAGATTCAACAAAGAGAAGTTGGAGGTCGAATATTATGAAGAGAACATAGCCATGACCACCCTCATAGGGGGTCTACAGAAAGGGAAGCTATTGTGGAAACTTGCGGAAGACCCACCTATGTCTATGGCGGAGCTCCTGGCAACCGCAGGGAAAGTAATGAATGCGGAAGAGGAAATGGCCGCCAAGTATGAGGATGAGAACCGAGGTGGCAGTGGAAAGTCCCAAAGCAAGAAAGATGGGAAGAAGAGGTCGGGTGATGACAAGTTCGCTCACTATACTCCTCTGACTGTAAGCTGCGAGCACATCCTCAATGAAATTAAGAATGACAGGACTCTGAGATGGCCAGAGAAACTGAAAGCCCCACCACATAATAGGAACAAAGACCTATGGTGCGAGTTCCACCAGGATCATGGCCATGTCACGGACAGATGCTTCGCCCTGAAGGATGAGATTGAAAAGATGCTAAAATATGGAAAGTTGAGGAAGTATGTGGACGGTAAAGCTCCTAAGGGTGGAAGAAATGACCCTAAGAAAATGAGAAATGACAGATGCCGTGACAATGTCCCGGCCAGAAGAGACGATGATTCAGAAGGTGATGATGAAGATGATCCGGATCTTCCACCGAAAGATGAAAACACCCCGGTGAAGAGGGTTGGTATGATCTTGTTTGGTGTTGACACCATATGTGGAGGATTTGCAGGAGGTGGCTCTGAAGTAGCTGATAGGAAGGCTCACGTAGCAGAGGCCAGGTCAGTGGCCAAGCTTGAAGTTGTGAATCTAACGTCTTCCGATACAGTGCAGAAGAGGAAGAAAGTAGACATGGACACCCTCGTAGTTGGGTTCTCCAGACTCGACTTCAAGGGTATTTATCCCCCCATGATGACCCTCTGGTCATAACAACAAGGGGGAATGGGTACGAAGTGCATAGGATCCTCATAGACGGGGGGAGCTCGGCGGACGTGATGTTCTGGCCTTGCTTCAAGAGCCTAGGTCTTAGTAGAGCAAGGCTGGTACCCTATCATCACCCATTGATAGGCTTCAGTGGAGAAAAGGTCCACCCCTTGGGCATGTATGAGATGGACGTACGGATGGGTGATGAGTGGCCTAAGAGGCTGACCAAGAAGTTAATTTTTTTTGTCATGGACGAGGATGTGTTTTCGGCCTATAACCTCATCATAGGAAGGGTGGCCCTTAAAGAGTTTGAAGCTGTGCCGTCCACGGTCCATTAGATGCTAAAATTCCGACTCCTTATGGGGTAGGGGAAGTGCAAGGTGACCAGACAACAACGCGAGAATGTTACTTTAACTCGGCCGAAGAGAGAGAAGCCCATGAGAGGGAGACAACCACTTATAGCATTGATACGCTTGTCCCAAGAGATAAGATAAAGTTGAAGAAGGGAGAGGCCGCGGAAGATGTAGAATCCATCGTCCTCAATGAGGATGAGACGGAAAAAACCATCCAGGTCGGTAAAGCCCTAAAGGCAGAAACCAAGGAAGAGCTGATAAACTTCCTCAGGAGGAGACAGAGTGTCTTCGCATGGAGTCACGCAGACATGCCCGGCATCGACCCTGAAGTTATGAGTCACAGGCTCAACGTGACCAAAGATGCCAGGCCAATCAAACAGAGATGAAGAGTCTATTCTAGGGAGAAGTACGACGTCATCCGAGAAGAGGTAAAAAAATTGGAGGAGGCTGAGTTTATAAGAGAAGTCACATATCCGGAATGGTTGTCAAATGCAGTCATCGTTCCCAAGGCCAATGGGAAGTGGAGAATGTGTGTTGATCTCACTGACCTGAACAGATCTTGTCCAAAAGACAGCTATCCCTTACCTCAGATAGATCAGATGGTGGATGCTACGGCAGTACATGAGCTCATGAGCTTCATGGACGCGTATTCAGGCTACAACCAGATCTTCATGGATGCGGAAGACTCGGAGAAGACAGCCTTCATTACCGACAAAGGGACGTACTGCTACAAAGTGATGCCCTTCGGCCTGAAAAATGCAGGGGCAACATACCAACGTCTTGTTAATAAGATGTTCGAAGAGCAAATAGGTAAGACTATGGAGGTGTATGTAGATGATATGCTAATGAAGAACTTGAAGGCTAACACTCATGTAACGGATCTCGAGAAGACCTTCGACATTATGGGCTCATACAGAATGAAACTCAACCCCGCGAAGTGTGTCTTCGGAGTGGGAGCTGGGAAGTTCCTAGGGTTTATCGTCAACCAGAGATGGATTGAAGCGAACCCTAAAAAAATCAAGGCTTTACTTGACATGAAGACTCCGAGGAGTATCAAAGATGTCCAAAGACTTACGGGGATAGTGGCTGCCCTTAACAGGTTTGTTTCTAGGGCAACAGGCAAATGCCTTCCATTCTTTAAGGTGCTGAGAAAGGACTTCCAATGGGACGAAGAGTGAGAAAAAGCCTTCAACCAGCTCAAGTCTTATTTGGGGTCTCCCTTATTGATGTCTCGGCCTGTAGCAGAGGAGAAACTGTACGTGTATCTGGCATTATCTGAATCAGCCATCAGCGTAGCCATAATATGGGAAGACACTGGAATCCAAAGCCCTGTATATTTCAACAGTAAGTCCCTTCAAGGGGCCGAACAAAATTACCCTCGCATGGAAAAGCTATCTTACGCCTTGATACATGCTTCGAGGAAGATGAAGCCTTACTTCCAGGCCCACTCCATGGTTGTCCTCACTGACTCCCCACTAAGACAGGTCCTACACAAACCTGAAAAGTTCGGGCGATTGATGACATGGGCCATTGAGTTGGGGGAGTATGATCTTACCTACTAACCTAAGACGGCCGTCCAAGGGCAAGCTCTCGTAGACTTTGTCGCTGAGTTCACATGGGAAGAGGTCGAGGCAGAAAATGGCTTAGAGGGTGTTGAAAACCATGGTGTCTTCTGAAATTTGGAAGAGACGACACCAAACAACTTCTAAGATCAGGAAGAGATCGCATCCAACGGGGCCAGGAACCGAGTTACTGAGAACGTGGAAGATCGGTACCTCTTCAAAAAAGGAGTCATGACAGAAGGGGTCTTCTCATCAGGTACAGATATTTGGAGCCTCTTCATTGATGGCTCTTCTTGCGACATTGGAAGTGGTGCGGGGTTGATACTCTCAGCTTCAGATGGTGCCAACATCGAGTACACTTTGAGATTCAACTTTCGAGCTTCTAACAATGAGTCCGAGTATGAGGCCATGATAGCAGGTCTCTCATTGGCAAAGACTCTTCGCATAAAGAGACTCCTAGTCCACAACGACTCGCCATTAGTTGTCAATCAAGTATTAGGAATCTATGAGGCTAGAGATGAAAGGATGGACACATACCTGAAGAGGGTGAGAACAATGTTAGAACATTTTGAAGAGGCAAGACTTAAGAGAGTGCCTCGACAAAGTAACAGCCACGCAGATGCATTGGCGAGGTTGGCCTCGGCAACGAAGACAGATGTTAGAAAGACCATTCCGATCGAGGTCTTGGGGAAGGCAACCATTGAGCAAGAAGAGTTATATAACCCTTGTCACAATTTGAACTTAGGAGACTCATGGATGGACCCCCTATTCAGATATATCAGAGAGGGAGAGCTACCTGAATCCAAGTTAGAAAGGTAGAAATTGAGATATAAGGCTGCCAAGTTCTCGGTAGTAGGAGACGACCTATATAAGAAAGGATTCCTGCTACCTCTTCTCAGATGTGTGCACCCCATGAAAGTTCCTCGGGTCTTACAGGAAGTCCATGAGGGTTGTTTCTCTATCCACATAGGGGGAAGACCCTTGGCCAAAAGAATCATCACCCAGGGGTACTCGTGGCCAACCCTATCCAAGGACGTTGTAGCCTACGTGAGGAAATGTGATAAATTCCAGAGGTTCGCCGCCATCCCTCATCTGCCTCATCAGCCTATGACGTCAATCACTTCTCCATGGCCATTTGTAGTATGGGGAATTGACTTAGTAGGGCCCCTGCCAAGAGCTGCCAACAATTATAGATTCTTGATAGTTGCCATCGACAATTTTTCAAAGTGGGTTGAGGCAGAGCCGATGATAACGATCACAGAGCAGAAGACCTTCCTATTTATTTGGAGGAATATCATATGCAGATATGGCCTCCAAAACACTCTCATCTCGGACAACGGGACCCAGTTCAAGAACTCCTCTTTAGAAAAGTATTGCCTAAGAGTAGGAATAAAGCAATTCTTCTCATCTCCTGGCCGACCTTAGGAAAATGATCAGACCGAGGTCACAAACAGAACAATTCTAGATGGAATCAAGAAGAGGTTAGAAGATGCGAAGGGAAGATGGACTGAAGAGGTCTATGCTGTGTTATGGGCCTACAGAACCACGGCAAGGACACCAACAGGAGAAACCCCGTTTATGTTGGCACATGGGTCAGAGGCCGTCATACCAACGGAAGTAAGGCTCCCAACTCATAGGATTCAGACCTATGACCCTGACAATAATGGGTAAGAGAGGAGGTTAGACCTAGATCTTATCGAAGAAAGAAGAGAGGACGCAAAGGTCAGACAAGCAGCCTACCAACAGAGGGCAGCGAAATTCTACAACCAGAGGGTGAAGTCAAGACCCATTGCAGTGGGAGACCTAATGCTAAAGAAGACCTTACAGAAAGAAAAAAAACTCCACCCAAACTGGCATGGTCCCTACAAAGTGACATAAGAGGTTGTGCATGGCACTTGCAGGCTAGAAAATCTAGAAGGAGAACCTTTCACTAATCCATGGAATGCTGATCACCTAAAGAAATATTACATATGATGTTGCATGAAGTTGTGTAATTGTACCATCTTGTCATGAAGAGGTTATTAATAAAAGATCAGTTCCCATGGTGGTACTTGCTTCATTTTGTACTTGTCATTAATTATGGGGATAACATCTGAGGTGAAGACCTCAGACCTTCATAACACCATTCAGTGGTGACGAGGTCTGAGGTCAGACACCATAATGGGATGACCTCAGACCCTTAACATCATTAATTTGGTGAGATTAATTATGGGGGTAACATCTTAGGTGATGACCTCAGACCTTCATAGCACCATTCAGTGGTGACGAGGTCTGAGCTCAGACACCATAATGGGATGACCTCAAACCCTTAACATTATTAATTTGGTGAGATTAATTATGGGGGTAACATCTTAAGTGATGACCTCAGACCTTCATAACACCATTCAGTGGTGACGAGGTCTGAGCTCAGACACCATAATGGGATGACCTCAGACCCTTAACATCATTAATTTGGTGAGATTAATTAGGGGGTAACATCTTAAGTGATGACCTCAGACCTTCATAACACCATTCAGTGGTGACGAGGTCTTAGCTCAGACACCATAATGGGATGACCTCAGACCCTTAACATCATTAATTTGGTGAGATTAATTATGGGGATAACATCTTAGGTGAAGACCTCAGACCTTCATAACACCATTCAGTGGTGAGGAGGTCTGAGGTCAGACACCATAATGGGATGACCTCAAACCCTCAACATCATTAATTTGGTGAGAGAAATTATGAGGATAACATCTTAGGTGATGACCTCAGACCCTTACAACATCATTAAGTGGTGACAAGGTCTGAGATCAGACACCATAATGGGATGACCTCAGACCCTTAACATCATTAATTTGGTGAGATTAATTATGGGGGTAACATCTTAAGTGATGACCTCAGACCTTCATAACACCATTTAGTGGTGAGGAGGTCTGAGCTCAGACTACTAATTTGGTTTAAGCAAACACCATTGCATAAGCTTGAGCAAAAACATCACGACATACATACAACAAAAGAAGATGGTCCTCTTCAGAGAATAACACATTCAGAGAATAACACATTCCGAGAATAACACATTCAGAGAATAACACATTCAGAGATAAAAAATATTCAAAGATTACAAAAAATGGAAAAGTAAGATCCATGTTCATTCATAAATTATAGATGTGCAGGGATTACAATGTCAGGGGTTACAAATAATGTTCAGAAATTCTCTAAGGTTTTGAGGGGGGAATGCTGGTATCTTCGAATGGGTTAGGCTGGAAAACGTTGGTCACCTCGGCAACATCTTCATGATAGTCTGCCCCTCCAACCTCAGTGCCGTCCAACGTGGCAGTCTCGCAGGCGCGACAGCTTCCTCCTCAACCTCCTGAAGGGCCTGGGAAAACTGAGGATCAACAAATCCAAGACCTATGAAGTCAGAGGCTTTCAAAGTGCTATCCTCCCTCTCCTTGACATCAGCCCACTTGATAGTGGCTTTGATACCTCTTTAAAGGTATTCAATGCCGAAGATCATAAACTCGTCAGAGCTTTTGTACTCGGCTATTATCCCCTCTGAAGCATCATCAAGGGATGCCTTCACGGCCGAGATGGCCTTCTACTGCAGAACATTGTCCTTGGCCCTCATAGCCGCAGTATGGTCCTTGTTAAGCCAAGAGACCTCCTTCTCCAGTCCCTTCACATTCTTGTCAGACGCACCCAACTCAGACTTCATCCGGTCGATTTCTGCCTTCAAAGAACTCTGAACCTTCTCAGCCTCTTGACCCTTCTGGATGAGGGACAACTTCCTCAGAGTCCAATTGGAGAGGTGGTGCATCGCTTCCAGGCCCTGCAGGTTTTGTGATCAGGAATGAGCAAAAGACAAATCAGAGGTTACACTTAGGAATTGGAAAGAAAAGTGAGGTCATACCTGAATGGATCTGTGAATGCCGAACTGAACCAACAAAGGAGTATCAAGTGACCTGAAGAAGCGCTTGTCGGCCTCGGTCATTATAGAGCCGAAGGCATCTAGGGCCTGAAGACTATAGCCGACTATGATGTCAGTAATATTCAACTGATCTAGACGAGCCGACAGGGTATCTGTTGAAGAGATAGGGATGGCAGTATTAGCATTCTTTTTCTTCGGCCTCTGATCCTCAGGGGCATAATCAACTGGAGCTATCTTCTTTGAGGCTTGGGGATTCGAGGCAGAGGGAGATGGGGGAGGAGCACTAAGGCCTGCCTTTTTTGCAAGTCTCGTTAAGCTGGGTGAAACCATTTCCCAGAGTTCGTCTGAGATATCCTGTGGACGCTCTGCAAAATTAATAGATTTGAGTTAAAAAATCAGACAAAAGTAAACCCAGAGGTTCAACTTCAAATAGAAAGCTTACCAATCTCGGAAAGAGGACTTCCACCCAAACCTGTCTCAAAGAGGAAGTGGGGGGTCATCAAGTGTTCGAACCTAACGAACAGACCATGTACCCCCTAATCTTTAAGTGCTTTCACCTTCTGAAGGTTTTGTGGGCTCAGGCTAGGGTCAGCCCTCGCAGACATCGTGACCTTACCCCACTTAAGGGGCATCCTCGGCTCCAGAATGGACGAGGGAACACATGGGCCAAATTCCCATGGTCCAGAAGCAAAAAAGTATCGTGGCTTCCAGTTGTGGTTGGAAGTCCGAGTTATTTGAAACATCTTTTTTTCAGGCTTTTGAGCTACGAAATGATAGTAGCTCGGATGATTTTTGGCCGAGGAAGGGACATAGCAACCTACAAAGACCTGAACTGGGAGGTCTAAGTGGTGGACAACCTTCCATAAGACTATGGACCCTATTATGACCCTCCAGGCATTAGGGGATAGTTGAGAGGGGGCCAAATTGATATAGGCAGGGATAGATTTGATAATGGGATGGATGGGAAGACAAAACCCCAACTTGAACATCTGCTCGTACAAGCAGATTTCGCCGTCTCGGCCGTGAAAAGCACTCTCTTCCCTCAGAGGACTTCTTAGCTTTATGGAGGGACTAATGGAGTACATATATTTGAAGCAAAGGAGGTCTACCTCAGTTACAGTACTCTCGATCTTGGCCGCCTGAGAGACATCGACATCACTTTCAACGTCATCATCATCTAGCCCAACGTCAGCCGGAGCAGATGTTGATGGGTTACCCGGGAACCTCTGAGCGAACTCAACACCGATGAAGGCCAACAGAGGAATGGCATCAAGTGGTGGTGGAATGGCCACACTCGGCTCAACGATCTCAACCTCTGAGGAAGAGGCTGAGGCGCTTGAGTTGTTATGAGATGAGACCCGGCTGGAGACCTCGGCCTAATCAGGGGCCTGATCTCCCCGAATTAAGAAGTCTATGGCCTCCTGGAAGGAATCCACAGACATGGGGTCTGAGGTGGAAGACTCAGACTCAGACATTAGTATAGGATCGACAGGAACCTCTGCCTGATTGAAAGACTCCGAGGGATCAGGATATATCACCTTCAGGGGTGGTGGGAAGATGGGTCTAATAGGGAATTCTTGTGACCTACGAGCCTCCTCCTGTGCTGTTTCTATTTGTCTGATTTTTTCTAAAGTCTTCTCCCTAAGGGAGGGGAACTCCTCAAGAAGTTGGTATAGGGGTCTGAGCATCAGAGACAGACACTACACTTGGGAGAAACTGCCTTAAACTACAAATAAGATTGGCTGATAAAATAAAGGAGTCTAAAGATCAAATTACCTAAACCTAACAAGAACAGTTCGCCTGTAACTATGGTGGACTCACCGAAAAAACCCAGAAACTCACGGAAAAACTCAAATAGAAAGGAAAAAGCAGAGAAAATGGAGGCAAATGAGGGGAAGAAGATACCTGAAGATAAAACGACAAGGAAAAGCAAAGAAAACCCGAGAGACCACCACCAAAGACCTCTGCAGAGAAGTCACGAATAAAAATGCCTTTAGAGAGAGAAAATGGCCGGAGTGCAATTGCGCAGAAGAAAGAATTGAGGATGGAGGGAAAAGGAAAGGTTTAAAACCCTTAAATATGCAGGCGTGACTCCCAAGGCCCATCATTTCCTTGGGAGCACCAAAGGTGGCTGACAACGCACGCTTGCCAAGCAAGCCATACTTCAACACTGGACAAGTGTCAAGCAAATACTAGCTCATATTGGAAAGGCCTCAGAGATGTGCAAATCCCACAGTCACCTGCTTTCGTATGTCACTAAGGGCTGGGGGGTGATTGATATGCCCCAAGTGTGAACTCGGCTCGGAGGCACCAACCTCGGCCGAGATCATGGCCGACATTGGACAAGCCTTGGGCATGCGACATCAGCACTCGGCCATAGCAAGGTCGGCCCAGGCCGACACTACCACCAACCTCTCCAAGGGACACTTCACGTATCATAAGGGTCAGCAGCACTCCAGTACACCTGGGAAGGGCAACCTCGGCCAGACATAGGCCGAGCTCGCAAGAAGCCACTAGCAACCTCATTAAGACATTAATCGATCCTCCAAACACACCAGCTCAACCTCGGCTCAACCTCAGGCCGACCTTGTCCATTGACTCGGTCAGGATTAAGCCGAGACCTACATGGTCACTTCGGACTGAACGAGCACCTGGACTTACCAATGTCGGCCTCTCTCAGGCCGAGGTCATACACCAGGTGCGATAGCCGAGCATCTGCTGACATTTGGATAAGGGCATGTGGACACAAATCAGTTATAACAAGATTATACCTCACACATTGGGAGAATATTGCATCATCATTCTCTACATGTGACAGTGACAGATGGCTTTCCCTTATTGGTGAGGCATTCACAAACATGCACATTACATGCATGGGGGGTACATTACACCCCCTAGGTACTATATATAGAGGAAATCCTCTACCTTGTAAAGGATCCAAGATATACAACCCTAGCTGAAACTCTGTCTAGATACACAGTAGAGAGAGAAAGTTTTGAGAGATTGTATCCATGGCCATCAGTGCCTTATTACAGTGAGGTTATTTACACACACAGTGGACGTAGGCCAATTTAGGCTGAACCACTTATATCCTGGTGCTCTCTCCTCTTATCCTTTTCTCATTATCCTACCTATTACGTAACTATGCTGCCATTATTGTTCATAGATTGAGATTGAAAACACCTTACCTGGTGGTGCTAATCCCAGCATCATCAGTATCCATACTCTATCTTGAGATCACCCTTGACTGGTAGTACACTGGATTTTCTGCTCCTTCCTTTTCTTGGGCCAACAATGCTCTTATGGACCTCTCTCTTGAAGTAAGGTAGAGCAGCAGCGGGGCCCTCGCTTATGGTGGAATCATTGTGGATGGGGAGGTTAAGATATCCTTGATTTTCTCAAAGGCCTTCTTCTGCTCATCTCCCCAAATCCATTTTCTTTGTCTTTCATAAGGGGTGTGAATGGGTGAGTCATTTTTGCCAGTGCGGGTATGAACCTCCTCAGGTAGGATACCTTTCCCCAGAAGCTATTAAGTTTTCTCTAACTCTTGGGGGTGGCATCATCATTATGGCTTTCATTTTTTCTACATCTAGTTGCACCCCCTGCCTGTTCACCACAAACCCTATAAAATTTCTTGCGGTGACCCCAAAGGCACACTTGGAAGGGTTCATTCACATCTTATACTTGCAGCACCTCTTGAACATCCTCCTGAGGTCTTGTATGTGTTTTCTTTCTTTTTTAGATTTCACCACTAGTTCATCCACATAAAACTCTAATATGTCATGAAATAGGTCATGAAAAATTTCTATCATGGTTCTCTGGTATGTAGCCCCAACATTCTTCAGTCCAAATGGCACGATCGTATAGTGGAAGTTTCCTAGGGTTTTGTTGAAGGTAGTGTTCTCCACGTCTGTCGGATCAATCTTAATCTGATTGCAGCCAACATACCCATACATTAAACTATACATCTCATGTCCTGCGGTAACGTCGATTAAGCTACCTATGCTCAATAGAGGAAATTCATCTTTGGGGCAAGCCTTGTTCAAGTCGCAAAAATCTACGCGAAGCCTAATTTGGATATTGTATTTTTTTGCTAGTGGCACTATACTAGAAATCCATACGGGATGCTGAATGGGCTTGATGAATCCTACCGCCAATAACTTTTCCACCTTAGCTTTTGTCTTCAGGTCAAAATCTGCCTTGTAAGTGGGAGTGAATTGTCTAACTGGAATAACATTGGGAAAAACGTTCAATCTATGTGATCTCACCTTTAGGTCTATTCCAGGCATCCCTGTATACTTCCAAGCGAAGACATCGATGAAATCCTTGAGCAAGACAATTAGCTCTTCTTTCTGTTTTGGTCCCAGGCTCTTGGAGATCAGGATGGGTCTACTTTCACCTCCTTCTTTCCCTATATTGATCTCCTCTAACTCCTATAGTTGCTCTATGGGTCCATCTTTCATGCATTTTGGAGCTTCCTCTAGCTCCTCAACATTCTCAACAATATGTGACTCATCAACAACAAAACATTCTGGTTTTGTGGCGGTGCTCTTATCACAAAACACCGCCCGTGCAGACTATTATAAGTGGTAGATAACCTTTCCAATGGGCAAAACTAGTTTTTTACAAGTTCGAGGAGGTTTAGCTACTTTTTCCACCTTCCTCTTACCTTTTTTCATGTGGGGAATTACCCTTTCCCCCAAGCGATCATGAACAAATTTCTTTGGTTGATCAACTCCCCCTACCACTTTCTTTCCTTCTAGGTTTCTTATATAATTTCTTCTTTCCTCATCTAGTTTTGTATAAGAAGCTGCATCTATTAGATGGGCCTCCTCGATGGAGAAAGGATTCTAAGTCGTCTTAATGACTATCTTTATGCCTCTAATGTTTGAAGCCCTTATACTTTTGACTCACTTGAGTCTATATTGTATAAGTTCCCATCTAGTTTGGAAATTGTGACAAAATTATGTCCTACCTAGAATCCAAAAAACCTCAGAAGTTGGTTTGCTACTTCATCTCTCTCTCTTGCTTTGATCAAGAACCTATTGCCAACACTCACACACAGTAGAATTCATTTATTACATATCATATAGCATAATAATGTGTGTACACATGTCGAGTGTGTTTAAATCCCTAAATTGGAATTTTAATAATTTTTGGGGATTTTTTAAACATTTTTTAAATTAGGTTTTCTTAATTAAAACTTGTTTTAAAAATTTTTGTGGTCAATTTGTAAATATAATTTGTTGATTATATTGGCTTAATGTTATCTTGGGTAGAATCCGAAAGCGGAGTAAACTTGAGGGTGTGGTTTTAATTAACTTTAGACGCGCGTTTGTTATCCTGTTATTGACCAACACCTGTCCTCGTCTGATTGGCTGAAGTTGTGTTTCTTTACTGAGTTAAAACAACGTTTGTTCCTAGCCCTTGGATCATTAGCTATCAACGATCTGCATGTTATCTTGGTGAATCCTAGTACAACTTTTTTGACCAATCAGGATTCATTTAATCACCGCCTTATTTAGAACCCTTCGATCTAAGTCAATTTGGCTTGACTTAATCCAGGCCCTTGGTTCTGAGCCAGCCTCTCGAACCTTCTCCTCACCCTATAAAAGGGACCTTATTCTCAGACTTCGAAGACTTTTGCCATTTTCATTTCCTCTGAGAATTTGAGAGAGTAGAGAGAGAAGAGAGAAGAGAGAGAAGAGAGAAAACAGAGAGAGAAGAGAGAGAGTTAGAAACCCTAACCCTGTTCGTCAAAACCTCTTCCATCCAAACTCAAACACTTCTTCAAAATACCTCCATATCCAAAACACTTTTCTGAGTGTTCTTGAGAGTTTGAGAGTTTGAGTTGAGTTTGTTTTTGTTGATGTAACTTCGTGTTCACTAGATCTTGTTTTTAACTTAAACGTTTATTCAGATCTGCTTTCTGATTTCATAGAAATTTCAGATCTGAGTTATTCATGTTACATTACAGTTAGGTTCATTCTTTATTTCTCATCTTGAGAAATATATTGTTGATTATTTTCTATAAAACGTTTGCTTACTTTGAAATCAACAATAAATGTTTTCTGTTTCTAGTTCTTGTAAAACTAAACCTTTGACTTAGTTTGGAATCTCACTTGGAGGTTTTCAATCTCGAAAAGTCTTTCTAAATTATGAGATTGATTAAGACCTTGTCTATCTTCCTAGCAAGGTATTCGTGGATTCTGGGAATGATTTAAAGGTCAAATAAGGTGAAAAGTTTTGTAAGAAGAAAGAAAAAGAAAAGATCACAGCATATAGTGTTATTGTAATTTGTTAGGACTGTTTGTACTTAATAAGTGTGTGTGTGTGCATGCATGTGTTAGAAAGCACTTCCACAAACACTTTCACCCTACAACACAAAAAGTGTTGGTAATTAGATCTTGAGAACAAAGAATCGATGTAAAGTGCTGGAACAAATCAGAAGTTAACAAACTGGGAGAACTATATCTACAATCAGAACTGCAGAGAAGTTTAAGGACACCAGAGGGTACATTCTTAAACTTATATAGGACTGAGCTGTTTTCATGTTAGTTATATAGTTTGTAACTCATATATTTTTTTTAGTGGATTTTTCATTTTACTCGGTAGAGGGAGCCGTGGATGTTTCCTCAATTGGTGAGGTTTTACCATGTAAAAAATATCGTGAACATAATTTTTCTACATCTCCTCATCTCATTCTTGGTTGTGCTGAGTTTAAGATTTTTAAACTACTTTATAAACCTGTTATTCAATTCTTGAATAGATCTCGTACATACTGATTTGTTAAACACATCTTGTGTTCAAATAGTTTGGTTTTACGAAAAGAGTTTCTTAAAAAAACAGATCGGAGTTACTTAAATAGTTTATTTTTAATAAACGGCTTTAGTAACATTTTTCAATTGGTATCAGAGCTTGGTAAACTGCTTTCAAAAGAGATCCCATGTTTCTGAAATTGTTTTCTAAAAATCAATTATGGACGAGAAAAATGAAAGATTTGGTAACTTGACCAGACCTCCAATCTTTTATGGAACCAATTTTTCTTACTGGAAAGTAAGGATGATTGCTTTCATTCAAGGAACTTTGGGAGATGATGTCTAGGACATTGTTGAAAATGGTTATATTTTTCCTACTAAACCAGCCATCGAAGGATGTAATGAGAGGGTTAAGAAAGCTTTAAGTGAGTTCACTCAAGAAGAGAAACAAGTTTCTCGAAATAATAATAAAGGAAAGAATGCCATATTTATGTCTATAAATGAACATGAGTTCAAAAGAATCTCATCCTGTACCACTTCCAAGGAAGCTTGGGACACTTTGGTTACTGCTCATGAAGGAGACACTAGAGTTAAGGCTGCTAAAACCCAAATGCTTATTCAGCAGTATAACTCCTTAATTATGTCTGAGACTGAGTCATTTGATGACTTCTATATGAACTTGACTGATATTGTGACCAAACTTCATGCTAATGGGGTGACTTATGATAGACATGAAATTGTATCTAAAATTCTAAGATCATTACCACAGAAATTTGATAACAAAAGATATACTATTGAGGAAATGTGTGATCAAAATCTCACTCCTGAATTACTCAGTAGTAAACTAAGAACTGTGGAAATGGAACTAGAATTCAGGAAACAATTGACTCAAACCCATAGGAAACATACTAGTTCCAATCTTAGCTTCTCTTCTAAGTTAACTAAGCCTGAACTTATATTCCCCACTTATGATTCTGATGAGGAATGCAATATAGAGAGTTTGGACAATCAAATTTCCTTAATTACTAAACAGTTTAAGAAAATTATTAAGTTCAGAAACAAAGTGGCAAATAAATAAGGCAATTCAAATTATCCAACTTCCTCTAATCACAGGCCTCATGAGAAAAACCATGACAAAAATCACAAGGACTCTCACATTAGACCTAATAGAGACCTTAAGAAGACTGAATGCTATAGATGTGGTAAACTGGGGCACATTGCACAAGACTGTATAGTTAACTTGAACACTTAAAACAAACACACTAGAGCTAACATTTGCAAAACATGGGATGATTCAAGTGATTCTAAAAAGGAGGAACATGAGTCATCTGATTTTTTTGATCCCTGCATGTCCTTCTTTGCCAAGATCATAAATAATGATGATGTGCTTATGCCTGTGTATGAAAATGCTTCTAGTAACTCTACTACTGCTATTGAGAATCATGTTTATACTAGTTTAGATGCTTTGATTACTGAGAATGTTTCATATTCTTCCTCGGGTTGTGTGAGTCAAAGGGATAGCGATAATGACGATGTTAATGGATGTGTGAGTTTAACAAATGAATCTTTAGGGGTCACTACACACACCACACTTAGTGACTCGGACAATGAAGACCTCCCTGACATTCACACACATTATGCTAAAACTTTCAAGAAAAACACTAGATTAGAAAAGATTGTGAAAGATCTCACTAAGAAGTTAGAAGATCTAAGCCTTATGGTTAAACTAAATGCTGAAGAGTATACTACCCAATGTTTGACTCATAAAAGCAAAATCAAAATGTTTGATGAAAAACTCATAGATTTAAAAGAAACAAATGAAACTATGGAGAAAAAATACAAAGGGACATTGTTAGAATTGGAGAAAACTAAAGAAAAGACAGCAACTGTTTTCAAAAAATTTACAAAATTTGAAAATAATTCAAAATGTTTTGATGAATTTGTTGCTGAATCAAAAACCAATTATGATGATCGAACTGTAATAGGGTTTTTGCCCCAATTTGAAAACACAAACAAAATCTTTTGAAACTATCAAGTTTGTGTCAGGTGGCAAAAGACCTATTGAAACATGCGCAGACTTTTATTCTCTAAAAACTGAGTTTGATTCAAAAAATCAAAATTTTAACATTGGGGAATCAAGTTGCTCTAAACATGAAAGTTCACCCAAGGCTAAATACGTCTGCCCTTCTATTAGGAAGAGTGAGTCGGCATTCAAGACTGTCACACCTAAGAATAGAGTTCAGCCTCAAAACTCTTCAAAACCTTTGTTTAGAGACTTTCCTAAGGAGACCCATATTCTGAGCAATCTTTATTGTTCCTACTGCGACATATATGGTCACTCTTTTGATGATTGTTATGCTAGGAGACTCGTTAAACCTACCAATAATCCTTATATCTATCAAAACTTTAACTATTCTAGGAGGAGCCGCAACAATTATATACTTCCTAGACAGCTAGATAGAAACTCTAATTATAGAAAGAGAAAGACCAAACCTAAAAGAACATTTACTAGAAGGAATCCTAAGAAATTTCCTAAACCAAATGCCCAAGTCTTTCACAAATTTCAAAATCATGCGCAAAATGTTTTTCAGCAAAAATCCAAAGCTCGCAAATTTTTTCAATTAAGAGCTAATAAGCACAAGATGAAAACAAAGGCAATTTGGGTTAGAAAATATGATCTATAACCTCAGATGAAGTGTAATGTTGTTGTTACTTCTTTAAAAGCTGGACATACATCATCTGGTTGGTATTTAGACTCTGGATGTTCTAAGCATATGACTGGTGATGAAACTAAACTTTTAAACAAAACCAGCTTTGCTGGAGGTAAAATCATTTTTGGTGATGGAGTTTCATCTCAAATCATAGGCAAAGGAACTCTCCAAGAAGATGGGCTTCCTATTCTACAAGATGTTCTTCTAGTCAAAGGTCTTAAGGCAAATTTACTTAGTATATCGCAATTTTGTGACTCAGATCATACTGTTACCTTTTCAAAGAAAAATTGCAAAATTTTAAATGAAAAAGGTGAATGCATAATTACTGGATTCAGAACTCCTGACAACTGCTACACTGTCATGAACAATTCTGAAATCTGTAATGTTGCCAGATTTGATGACAATGAGATATGGCATAACAGAATGGGTCATATAAATTACGATAACCTTAGTAGACTGACCTCTTAGGAAATAGTTAGATGAGTTCCTAAAATCAAACTTATACCCAATATTATATGTGGTTCCTGTCAAGAAGGTAAAATTGTTAAGGCACCTCATAAGAAAGTCAAAGATATTCTTACCTCTAATCCCTTAGAACTCATCCATATGCACCTAATGGGTCCCTCCCAAACTGTTAGTCATTGTGGACACAGTTACATCCTAGTTATGGTTGATGAATTCACTAGATTTACCTGGGTAGCCTTCTTAAAACAAAATTCTGAAACATTTCAAACTTTCCTAAAAATTCTTCTTAGGATAGAAAATGAGAAGGATACTCAAGTGAATAGAATTCGTAGTGATAGAGGTGGTGAATTCAAAGACACTGGTATTGTAGAATACTGTGACTATAATGGTTATAAACACGAGTTCAGTTCTCCTAAGACCCCTAAACAGAATGGTATTGTGGAGAGAAAGAATCGTACCCTTCAGGAGATGGCACGTGTTATGCTACATGCCAAGAATTTACCTAAATATTTTTTGGTAGAGTCCATTCGTACTGCTTGTCATATTATAAATAGGGTCTATCTTAGAAATAATTCCAAACAAACCCCTTACGAACTTTGGTACAATAAAAAGCCTAATCTCAAATACCTTAGAACCTTTGGCAGTACTTGTTATGTATGCAAAGATAGGGAACACTTATCCAAATTTGAGAACCGAGAAGATAAAGCCATATTTTTAGGATATTCGCCTAACAGTAGAGCTTATCGAGTGTATAATCTTCGCACTAAAACTTTGATGGAATCCATAAATGTAATTGTTAGTGACACTACTGTAGAAAGCAAGACTGGTGAATTTACTATTGAGGAAGGGTCTACAAATATTTTAGAAAATGACTCCTCTACAATGGATAATTCATTACTTATTGAGACACCTGAGGTAACTAACTGGGTTTCTAATGATCATCCCATAAATAACGTAGTTTGTAACCCTAGTGAGCTAGTACGTACAAGATCCCAACTCAGAAATTATGCACATTATGCATGTTTTGTTTCCCTTGTGGAACCAAAGAATGTAAATGAGGCATTGAATGACTCTCACTGGATTTCTTCTATGCAGGAAGAACTTTTACAATTTGTCATTCATGATGTTTGGTATCTTGTTCCACGTCCTGATCACAAAAATATTGTTGGCACACGTTGGATTTTCAAAAATAAAACTGATGAAAATGGGATAATAATTAGAAATAAAGCTAGATTAGTTTCTCAAGGATACTCTAAAATAGAAGGAATAGATTTTAACGAGACCTTTGCTCCTGTTACTCGTTTAGAATCTGTTCGTCTGCTTTTTGCTATAGCTTGCCACATGCACTTTACACTGTACCAAATGGATGTCAAATCCGCGTTCCTTAATGGTATATTGGCTAAGAAACCTATGTAGAACAACCTAAAGGATTCATTGACCCTAAGCATCCAAATCATGTATTTCGTCTGAAAAAGGCTTTGTATGGCCTTAAACAAGCTCCTAGAGCTTGGTATGAGCGTCTTTCCAGTTTTGTTTTAGATAAAGGTTTTGAAAGAGGCGGAAATGACCAAACTCTTTTTGTCAAACATTTTGACAAACACATCACTATTGCTCAAGTTTATGTGGATGATATTATATTTGGATCAACTTCTCCCTCAGAAGTCAAATCCTTCTCTGAAACTATGCATAAGGAATTTCAAATGTCCCTTATGGGGGATATACAATTCTTCTTAGGCCTTCAAGTCAAACAAAATTCAGATGGATTATTTATATCTCAATCCAAGTACGCTTTAGAGATAGTAAAGAAATTTGGCCTCGAGAGTGCTAAAGATGCTAAAACGCCCATGAGTACTACGCTAAAACTTTTCAAAGATAAAAATGGAAAATCTGTAGATCCTACTCAATATCGTAGTATGATAGGAACCTTACTATATCTTACTGCCTCGCGTCCTGATATTATGTATGTTGTTTGTGTATGTGCTCGATATCAAAGTAATCCTAAAGAGATCCACTTGAATGCTATTAAACGTATCATTAAATATATAAAAGGCACTCTAAATCTAGGACTTTGGTACACTAATGACACACCAAGCACTATAATTGGGTACACTGATGCTGACTGGGTTGGGTTTACTGATGATAGTAAAAGCACATCAGGAGCATGTTATTATATAGGTAATAACTTGGTAGGATGGAGTAGTAAAAAACAAAACTGCACATCACTCTTAAAAGATGAATCTGAATACATAGCCGCTGGCAGTTGTTGTGCTCAATTAATGTGGCTAAAACAAATGCTAAGTGATTATGGTATTCAAGAAAACCAATTGCATCTCTATTGTGATAATCAAAGTGTGATTAATATTTCTAAAAACCCTGTTCAACACTCGCGAACAAAGCATATTAAAATAAGACATCATTTTATACGCGAATTGGTTGAATCTAAGGAATTAGAAATCAATTATCTTCCTACTGATCTACAACTCGCAGATATATTTACCAAACCTCTAGATTATAATAGATCCATTTCATTACGAAAATCTATTGGTATGGTTTATGCTGACTAATCATTTTGCTGTTTATCCAAGTTTTTCCCTTTGTCCATTTGAGACAAAATGGGGGAGAAATTTGAGTCTATTCAATTCTTACATATATTAAACAGCTTGATTTTAGTGATTTATTGCAGGTTCTTATTGTACAGTTACTCTCAACAGTTGTAATAGGGTATTCATATGTACTTAGTTGAGTTATGTACTTTTTGATTTCTAGGAATTGGCTAGATAGAATTTTGATAGGAATAATTTTTTCTTATTTTCTTGTTGCCCTACGAGTCCAAGATGACTCAAAGTAGATTTTGTCTCATATTTCCAAAGGGGGAGATTGAAGCCCTTATACTTTTGACTCACTTGAGTCTATATTGTATAAGTGCTCATCTAGTTTGGAAATTGTGACAAAATTGTGTCCTACCTAGAATCCAAAGAACCTCAGAAGTTGGTTTGCTACTTCATCTCTCTCTCTTGCTTTGATCAAGAACCTATTGCCAACACTCACACACAGTAGAATTCATTTATTACATATCATATAGCATAATAATGTGTGTACATATGTTGAGTGTGTTTAAATCCCTATATTGTAATTTTAATAATTTTTTGGGATTTTTTAAACATTTTTTCTAAATTAGGTTTTCTTAATTAAACTTGTTTTAAAAAGCTTTGTGGTCAATTTGTAAATATAATTTGTTGATTATATTGGCTTAATGTTATCTTGGGTAGAATCCGAAAGCGGAGTAAACTTGAGGGTGTGGTTTTAATTAACTTTAGACGCGCGTTTGTTATCATGTTATTGACCAACACCTGTCCTCGTCTGATTGGTTGAAGTTGTGTTTCTTTACTGAGTTAAAACAACGTTTGTTCCTAGCCCTTGGATCATTAGCTATCAACGATCTGCATGTTATCTTAGTGAATCCCAGTACAACTCTTTTGACCAATCAGGATTCATTTAATCACCGCCTTATTTAGAACCCTTCGATCTAAGTCAATTTGGCTTGACTTAATCCAGGCCCTTGGTTCTGAGCCAGCCTCTCGAACCTTCTCCTCACCCTATAAAAGGTACCTTATTCTCAGACTTCAAATACTTTTACCATTTTCATTTCCTCTGAGAATTTGAGAGAGTAGAGAGAGAAGAGAAAAGAGAGAGAAGAGAGAAAACAGAGAGAGAAGAGAGAGAGTTAGAAACCCTAACCCTGTTCATCAAAACCTCTTCCATCCAAACTCAAACACTTCTTCAAAATACCTCCATATCCAAAACACTTTTCTGAGTGTTCTTGAGAGTTTGAGAGTTTGAGTTGAGTTTGTTTTTGTTGCTGTAACCTCATGTTCACTAGATCTTGTTTTCAACTTAAACGTTTATTCAGATCTACTTTCTGATTTCATAGAAATTTCAGATCTGAGTTATTCATGTTACATTACACTTTGGTTCATTCTTTATTTCTCATCTTGAGAAATATATTGCTGATTATTTTCTATAAAATGTTTGCTTACTTTGAAATCAACAATAAATGTTTTCTGTTTCTAGTTCTTGTAAATCTAAACCTTTGACCTAGTTTGGAATCTCACTTGGAGGTTTTCAATCTCGAAAAGTCTTTCTAAATTCTGAGATTGATTAAGACCTTGTCTGTCTTCCTAGCAAGGTATCCGTGGATTCTGGGAATTATTTAAAGGTCAAATAAGGTGATAAGTTTTGTAAGAAGAAAGAAAAAGAAAAGATCACAGCATATGGTGTTATTGTAATTTGTTAGGACTGTTTGTACTTAATAAGTGTGTGTGTGTGCATGCATGTGTTAGAAAGCACTTCCATAAACACTTTCACCCTATAACACGAAAAGTGTTGGTAATAAGATCTTGAGAACAAAGAGTCGACGTAAAGTGCTGGAACAAATCAGAAGTTAACAAACTGGGAGAACTAGATCTACAATCAGAACAGCAGAGAAGTTTAAGGACACTAGAGGGTACATTCCTAAACTTATATAGGACTGAGTTATTTGCATGTTAGTTATATAGTTTGTAACTCATATATTTGTTTTAGTGTATTTTTCATTTTACTCCGTAGAGGGAGTCATGGATGTTTCCTCAATTGGTGAGGTCCTACCACGTAAAAAATATCGTGAACATAATTTTTCTACATCTCCTCATCTCATTCTTGGTTGTGCCGAGTTTAAGATTTTTAAACTACTTTATAAACCTGTTATTCAATTCATGAATAGATCTCGTACATACTGATTTGTTAAACACATCTTGTGTTCAAATAGTTTGGTTTTTACGAAAAGAGTTTCTTAAAAAAACAGATCGGAGTTACTTAAATAGTTTATTTTTAATAAACGGCGTTAGTAACATTTTTCAATGTTTGCCTTTGCACATTGGTGGTAGGTATAAGGCACTATTCCATACGTATGCATCCATACCCTCCCAATGAGCAGCTGGTAACTGGTAATGGCATTGATAATAAGAAATTTGATGTGGGAAGTGAAATTTCCCAACTTAATTCCCACATGCATGTATCCAATGGATTGCATTCTGGCACTATCAAATCCGGAGATCACTAGTGGCACTGGCACTACCTTCCCATGGTCAATTCTAGTCTCATATAATGTATTGATCGACATAATATTATTAGATGCTCCTCCATCCATTAATGCCCTGCGAAATGATATCCCATTGATCATAGTTGTAACATACAAGGGGCGGTTATGAAGATAAGGCACCTTCCCATCTGCCTCTAAAAATACTACTTCTGAAGTATATCTCTTAATCACCCTTCCAATTGGTCCTTGAGAATTTAATGAGGGGTCTCCTCGCCATTGTACCGCCTCCAAAACTTTTCTTTTTATGAGCACACTTATATCATATTTCATTCCTATTTGATCGAACAACTACTTGAACTTGGGGCTCCTCGCTATGGTTTAGCACTCATAGTCTAAGTCTACTTCTTATGTCTGGGCATTACAAACATATTCTACCTCGGATGCCCCCCCCCCCCAATCTAGGGCAAGAATGACATCAACCTGGTGCTCTAAGAGTTCGACCTTCTCGAATTCCTTGACTTCCTTGTCTTCTTGGTCTGGGGTGAATAACCCTTCCTCATGATTTCTTTCTAGCTCAATCTGGTGCTTGTTGCTCAAAGTTTGCTTCTCCAACTCTTCAGATATATCATCACCATTTACCCACCCCATCATCTCTTGAATTGCTTCTTTATCATATGCCACTACCATGTTGGCAGTGCCAAAGTGGTGTACTGGAAGTGGGTTTTCATTAACATCCACTAGGGGTATCTTCAAGGTACTATTGGCCACCCGATCGCCAATAATCCTTCTCAAGTAATCAAAGTCCTGAGTAGAGTGTTTCACTCGGTGGTGTAACTCATAATACTTAGAGTTGGCTTTATCTGTCTCTATTGGAGTTTCTCCATTCAGGTGAGGGGGACCTGATACCCCCTCCCATACCAATGTATGATAACAATCCATAGATTTCGCAACACTGCAAGGTAAAGGTTGTGAATCATCTTCTCCAAACTTTCTCTTGTTTCCAGGGCTATTGTTCTTGGATCCAGAACCTCCCTTCTTGCCTTTGGGAGTTCCATCCACATATTTAACTTCCCGTCTCCTCGAGACGTGAAATCTTCTAGAAGTAAGTGGTACCTTTGTCCTCCAACCTGAGGCCCTTAGTTTGATTATCATGTCTATGTTGTTCACAACCTTGGTGAACTCTTGAAAGGTTCCATCTATAGTCACATTGACCAAAGGGAGTTTGTATTCCTCCAATACCCTTCAACCCAAATTTGAAGTAGTCTTGACTCTGCCACCTCCTTGTGGACATCAAGTGCTCTTTAACTAAAGCGCTTAATATATTGCATCAACTCCTCCCCACGCTTTTGTACCTCTTGTGTTAAGTGTCTTAACATGAACTCATTTTCCGTCATAAAAACTTTTGGAGGAATTGTTTGTGCATCTCTTCCCAGGTAGAGATGCTATTGGGTGCCAAATGAGTACCACATGTAGGCCTTTCCTATAAGGGTATTGGAGAACTCCCTCAACCTCGGGTTTTTGTCATTCACATGCACTCCCAAGTATTCAATAAACCTCTTCACGTGCTCTCTTGGGTTCTATTCTTTTCCACTGAACTTGATAAATTTTAGTGGGGCATACCCTTCTGGGTATGGTTTCTCATTCACTTCCTGTGGGTAGCGGTCTTGCAACTCCTCATATAAGTGAAAGGCCTCCTTTTGAGAGAAGGATAGAGTTTTCCTTATTTCCTCTATAGTAACAGCCTTCAAGGGGGATTCCTCTATTCCCACACCCCTTGTTGCTCGTGAGATTGACAGTGTCGGTACTTTATCTGATGCCACTTTTCGAGGTGGAGCTATTTCTTCTAGAGCGGCCACCAGAGTGGATGCCCCTCTAGAGAGGGATGCTGCCGGTGTTACGCATTCTTGACCCAAACATGATAGGTCTACATTGCTTTATTTCAGGAAATCAAAGAACATGCTCATAAGGCTCATACCTCTCATCGGAGCTACATTCGATGAATTGGTCTACCCTACCTGAGGGGTAGATGCCCTTGCTCAGATCCCAACCACATCTTCATCAGTGGTCTAGTCACTCTGAGTCCCATTCCCAGGTGGAATGTAATAAAAAACCCAAATGTTTAGAAATGTTCAAACCTTATTTATCCATGGAAGAAAGAATAACTCCCCAACGGAGTTTCCAAATGTAAGAGGGTAGTGAGATTGGGGTCTATGAAGAATTAGAAAGGGTGAGGCGTGACCCACTCCAAAGGACATTGCCTTCGAGGTTCTTAGGCACTTCTAGAACAACCTCTGGTAAAACCTCCCTTATCTGGTAACAATGGAACTCAAACTATAGCCCACTCCTTGCAAGGAGATGACCTTCACCATAATAATAGTAATTTTTTCCAAGAGAAACTCCTGAGAGTGATGGATGTCAGGGTGAAGTGAAGGAACAAAGCACTTACAACTTAGAGAAAAATAGCAGGAAGAGAACACTAGTGGTATGGGGTGATTTTGACAGAGTAACGGTATGACTTGAGTTATGATTATGATTTGACCTTGCCCTGGGGTCCTATTTATACTTGGGCACTAGGGCTGAGTTCACACTTTTCGTGCGCCAAAATTGAGGGGGTTGGTGAGGGACAAGGTATGCAATGTACCTTTTGTCCCTACCTGTGTGCAGCCACCTGTCTCCTTTGACAGGTGCCACCTGGTGCAAACCAAAGTAAAAAATCAAATGTGTCTCAACTTGTGGACAAAATATCTGATTGGGTGAATATCATTTTAGAACAGTAACTTGTTGTACAAACTTTGTAAACTTGAGGAGGGGCCTCTAGGACCACCTCCTCTAAAATCTTTATAAACTCGAGGAGGGAGGTCTCAAAGACAACCTCCTCTAAATCTTTGTAACTTTGATAAGGGAGGTCTTAAGGACCACCTCCTCTAAAATCTTTGTAAACTTGAATAAAGGTCTCAAGGACCATATCCTCTAAAATCATTTTTCAAACTGTTCATTTCTTGTGAGCAACCCCTTGGCTGCTCACTTCGATTGTGATTAAGTGTGAACTTTGTGAGGACTGAGTGACTTATAGGGTCTGTTTGCTAGCGTTCTCTCAATCTTAAAGTGTTAAGTGGCTGAGCTTGCTCAACAAACCTTTTTCCTTAGCCACCAATCCCAAACTCCTAGGAATCCCATCTTTCCTAGTTGAGCCCTGCCTGCTGAACTAGGCTACCTGTACAAGAAAATAACATGTCAGTACTCTAATACATCTTTGAGTAATAAATCTTGGGGAGGAGGTGACTCTAGGTGGACCTCCTCGCCTACTGGTTCTTTTTTAAAAGACCATTTAGATTTTTGGGGGCGAGGAGCTCCTCACGGTGGGCCTCCTCACCTTGAATTCTATCTTTTTGAGTTTTGAGCTATTTTGGGATGACGAGCCCCTCATGGTGGACCTCCTCACTCAAATTCTATTTTTATGCAATTTGAGTTTTTTTTTATCAGGATCCACTCATGGTGGGCCTCCTCGCCAAAGTTCCATTCTTATGAACTTTTGAGCAATTTGGGAGGAGCCGGTCCTCATGGTGAGCCTCCTCGCCCAACTCTTATTTCTATGGAGTTTGAGCAACTTGGGACGAGGAGATCGTCTTTGTGAGCGTCCTCGCCTAACTCCTATTTCTATGGAGTTTGGACAAGCTGAGGCGAGGAGACCTTCCTGGGGACCTCCTCGCCCAAGCTCTTTTTCTGTGAGCATTAGGACATTTGGGAGAAAGGAGCCCTTTCTGGGGCCCTCCTCGACCATTGTTCATATCTTTGGTTCTTGAGGAACTTGGGGCGACGAGCCCTTCCTTGGGACCTCCTCCCCCAAGCTCTAATTCTGTGAGCTTTGAGGATCTTGGGGCGAGGAGCCCTTCATGGGGCCCTCATGCCCCAGCTCTTCAGCTATCAAGTGTGTATCCCTCTATAAATCTCTCAAACACCCATTTATCCAATATTTTCCTATTTTTAAAGGGTCGCATCAACGACACTCCATGCCACGCCTACTCTTCCCAAACCGGAGTTTCGGTGGATCCAAACCCCGTTTCTATAATATTCTCTTATTTTTAAAGGTATGCGCCATCGGTACCCCATGCCACTCCTACCTACTCCAAATCGGAGCTCTAATGAAGGTTGTTGGAGCTCCGACCATAGGGATTGGCGGGGGTGGGAATTTGGTGCCGCTAGCGTGGACCTTAAAAAATATGAGAATATTCAGTAAATAGATGTTGGAGACACTAAATGAGTTAAACTAAAAATAGGTGTCATTTTTTACAATATATATATATGACTTTATACATTCATTTATCTATTTATTTAACCAATTTATTTGTATTATTATTAAATTCTAACAACTAATGTGACAACCCAGTTAATATGTATAATTATATGTAATTATTATTTTGATATTTTTTAATTAAGTCCTATTCACTATTCAACCATTATTTTAGTTCTATTTTTAAAGGTGCACAAAGTAAATCTTACTATCCGTGTAATTTTTTCCATTGAAATATTATGGACTCCATTGATCTTGTTTGATAAATATATGAATTTCATTTTTTTGTAAACACAGTAAATTTTAGCGTTTGTGTAATATTAACAAAATAAATGTTACGATTTGTAAAAATATCACAGATATAAAACTATTTCATTTTCTAGTGCATACAGTAAATTTTACAATATATATGGGTTATACATTAATTGACCAATTTATTTTATCAATTTGTTCATACTATTGTTTAATCTTAACAACTAATGTGACAACCCAATTAATACATATAAGTATATGTAATTCCTATTTTGAAATTATTTTTAATTAAGTCGTATTGACTATTCAAGCATTAATTAAGTTATATTTTAAAAGGTTTACAGAGTAAATATTAGTGCCTGTGTAATTTTTTGCATTAAAATATTATGGACTCCCTGAATCTTGTTTGATAAATATATAAATTTTATTTTCTTCTAAACACAGTAAATTTTAGTGCCTGTGTAATATTAATACAGTAAATTTTACTGTTTGTGAAAATGTCACAGATATAAAACTATTTCATTTTTTGGTGCATACGGTAAACTTTACTGTGTGTGTAATTTTTTTTCTTTGAAATTTCATAGGCTTCATGCATCTTGTTTGATAGATCTCAGCGAGCATATTTCAAAAATAGTAATTTTTCAAAAAATGAATTTGTCAATCAAAAGTTATGATCGTTTCAAGTTTGAAAAAAAGTTCAACCACTTATGAAACTTCCCCTAAGAATTTATGGGTGGTTGGTTTTAAAAGGGTAAAATTGTGAAAAAAAAGTCCAAAAAAATAGGAATATGACGTATTTAATGATTGAAAAGTTAATAGAACTTAATTACGAAAACTTTGTTCTTATGGAACCTATAAATAATAGACCCTAGAAAAAAATGGTTCTTTTTTTCTAAAATAGTAGAAAGATTATTTTTTTAGTTGAGTGTTTTGTGTCGTATTTAAAAAAACGGCCCGCGCTAGCATTATGTATAGGTTGGCATGGATCTTTTTTTTAGGATAGTAAAAAAGTTGTTTTTAAAATAGTAAAAAATGATCCGCACAAGCGATATGAAGAAAATACTACTCCATACCATGTCACTTTTATTTGAGTCGTGATCGTGGGGGTTAAAAAATAAATGATTCATAATCACATTGTATAATTTTTTAATTGGTTTCTTTTAAGTAAAATATATGATTTGGTGTCTTGTCTTGTTGTATTTTAACAAATATAATGTTAACATATATTTTATTAGATATATTAATATATAATATATTTAAATTTTTTTATAGGACTTTTTTATATTAAAAATACTGTATTATTTTTTCAAGAAAAAATAGTAAAAAATATAAAAATAACTATTTTCATTTGTTAAGTACTTTTGGTGTAAAGGTTAAATAAAAATATCCTTCTTTTTATATATAAATGTTGCAAAAGTGTTTCTTTTCATATTAAATTAAGTGAGAGAACGCCACTTGATAAGGAAAGAAGTGAAAAATTCTGATTGGACAACATAAAGTTTTGATGTCGTTGAAGACATCAAAAAATTTCCATTCAACAATAGTTGGGCATGGATGGGTTTAATAATTAATAAAAGTTTCTTGATAACATGTGTCCTAAGGTCACACACTTAGAACTCAAAAATAGCAATAAGGGTCCCGACATAAAATTAATAGGGCACAGATACTCATGTGGAGCCTTCATGCTTAGTATTTTGAGGCTCAAAACATGTGACCTAAGGGCACATATTATCATATTCCTTAATGAAATAACTATTTGGTCATATATACAAAGCCTGTCAATGCACACACTGGGATCAAGCATAAATGCCAGTACATTGAAATTCTAATCAGTGGACATAAATGCATCTAGAAAATGTGAGTAAGAGAAAATAGAGTTGTGTTTCTTGAGAAACATGTACACACTTCTCATTCTCAAACGTTTTTAAAATATGTGTAATACGTACAGTGTAGTGAAAATATTTTAAAATGCACAATATTCATGTCCTTAGTTTAACATAGACAGTTACAAAATAAATATATTTACAAAACAAGATTAACATCTAATACATAAATAAACATAATCATAATACGAATATCAAGCAATCAAGTTTCTCAAAAACTCACAAAATAGATTTTCAAATATTAATCCATAGTATAGATTCACATAGATTTGAAGATATATAAATATTAAAACATAAATTTGAAAATAATAATTTCAATATTTTTCCTTACACAAAAATATTTTCAAGAAATATCATAAAAGAAAAATAAAACATGCATATGCCTAAAAACAATATTCTCATAAACATATTAGAGAAATTATGATAATAAGCATAAAACGACAAAATGCAATAATCAAGAAAGGAGAAC